>JBBMOC010000290.1:117411-141061 GCA_037975185.1 Centropyge bicolor
CATTTTTGCTCTTCAGAAACCTATGGGTGACGTCACGGACACTACGTCCATATTTTATACAGTCTATGCTCTGAACAGACATTAGAATAAGTGAGTTGTTTGTTGATGCAAAGGTGGAAACAGCTGAAACACAGCGTTCACATTTTAATCTGATCTGTTCTTGAACATGTTTTATGAACAGATGCAGGGCCCTGCAGGAGGGCGTGGCTCCGAGTCGCATCCTGTCACTGCTGATGGCGTTTGGACGAAGCCGTCACTGATCATTACTCTTCAATGAGAAGCTGTCGAACGGCCTCTCTCTCCTCCACCTCTTGGTCTCTCACATCAGGAAGATGCTGTTAAAGTTTGACTTGAAAGTCAAACTCATCAGGATTCATCCTCTGGGGAAGATGAACGTCTGTATAAACCTTCATGGTGATCTAATAGAGATAATCCAGCAGGCCGACAGTCTGCCCTCCATCCCACTGTAAAACCTTCACATCTCAGCTGAACTAATGTTTTGCCTTTGGTTCGGTCGTTGACTCGAACATTCAGAAACTGTGCCGGTTGTGTCACAGATTATGAATCAAACTCAGGAAACAACAGAAGGGAAAAAATGCAGATTTGGATGGAAACAGGCTGCGGCGTCCTGTTCTCCTTCAGACAGCTGATAGGCGCCGCGATACGAGCTCGGCGCTGCAGGGCGACGATACGCCGCCTCACAACAAGGGAGTTCACAGGCAGGCGGAATTTTTTACACCCTGTCGTAGGTGTTCATCGTTTCTAATCCAATGATTCAAATGTGTTAAGGCCTGAAATGTTTCCCTCTCCTCTTCTGGAAATCTCTGGACGCCCAGAGCTCATAATTAAACATCAGTGTCTTTACCGATGCCTGTTTACGTCCCAAATCTTTCAACACATTCAACGGTTTAAATGTCTAAAATTCTCTTTAATAATGAGACAAAGAGTGAAACACTTTGACCTTTCTCTCATTGTTTACACCGAAATATGTAAAACTGAGTGTTGCAATCCATGAAATCATAGTCGGTACGTGGGAGAGAACAAACACTCAGCTCAGGGCTTATATAAACTGAATGACAGGCAGCACACACACACACACACACACACACACACACACACAGACTCGCTCTCTTCATCTCTCTTCATTCAAAGGGCAGAGCTTTCCATAGGAGGGATTGTGCTGGACTGGGTGCAGGGAGGGGGGAGACGAGGGAGATGGGGGAGGCAGAGGGGGTCAGAACTATGAGTCAGCACACAGACACACACACACACACAGACAGACACACACACACAGGTCGTGGTGTTACCATAGAGACAGCCGAGTTGGTCAGCGTAAAAGCAGGAAGGACGCTGTCGGACTGTTAATGTGGAGTCCTGACGGGGGAGGAGCCAGAGAGGAGAACTCATTAACCTCTGACCTCCTCACTCTCTGCTGCTAATAACTGTTCCTGAGTGATATTTGACCTTTGACCCCGGCAGGTTCAGCACCGGCTCGCTGTTGTTTTGATCTCTGTCCTTTGTGCTGTTTGCTCAAAGTCCAAAGGTGTGTGTGTGTGTGTGTGTGTGTGTAGGCCACATGCCAACAGGTCGGCAGCTGTAAACTCAAAGTGACAGACAAAATGGTTCATGTGTTCATGTGGACTGTTATGAGGAGAAAATGTCCTGTTTTCAGTGGTGGAAAGTAACTAAGTACATTTACTCAAGTACTACACTTCAGTAAAATTTGAAGGTACTTGTATTGCATTTTATACTACTTTGTTCTTCTACTCAACTTCTCTCAGACTCAAATAATGTACTTTTTACTTTACACTGATTTGATAAATTTAGCTTCTTCTTACTTTGTACGTTCAGGTTAATAACACAAATCAGCAAAGAAATATAAAGTAAAATTATAGATTAAATCAAAACTTTAAACTGCAATAGCAGATAAAGTAAATGAACTCTGTCTTTACCAGCTGCAACATTAAAGTGATGAACACATGAATGAGCTGATATTTATAATTCAATATTCTATTCTGAAATCAACCAGAATGATGGGACGTTCTTACATGTTACTGCATTGATAATAATAAGAATTGAACTGTAAAGAACCATCTTCTCTGCATATGAAGTGCTTTTACTGTTTCACTGTACAAACCAGTCAATATTTATTTCTGACCTCTTCCCTCTCCTGCACCATGTGTAACCCTGGTTATTGTGTTTGTCTATTTATGATATTGGAATCTGTAATTCACTACATTTCCACTAAAGTCGACTGTGATAAAAAGAATCTTAATTAACATTTTCTCCCCATGAGTGAAGGATGGAAATGAAAATGGATCCCACTTCCCACGTTGCCCACCCAGTGAATGCACAGAGCGCCACTTTAACATTTAAGCAACATGTTTATTGAAATAAAATCTCGCTTTTAGCTGTAAAAAACACAACAAAAAAGGAAAAAAAAAGCTGTACATATATTTCCCCAGAGAAGAGTGTACATGACTGAGCAGGTGTGTGATGGAGCTGATATGAGGCTTTAAATACGTCTCGAAGCCGTGAAGTGTGACGCCTGCCAGCTCAAGTGTTAACAGGCTTAATATTAACCCAGCAGGAGCGCGAGCGAGCCGCTAACACCGGCAGGAGCTCCAGCCATACACAGTCTGAACTTCAGCTCCGCACATGATGGCGATGACGGTGAATATGCAGGTGTGTGTGTGTGTGAGTCTTTGGTTCAGTTATGTCCATGAAGTGAAGTCTTTCAAAAGCAGGCGGAACAGTGAGACGCCCTCGTTAAGCACACGCACACACGACACACGATAATGTTGCAACATGGACAGCAGATGAAAAAGTACACAACAAAACATTTGACATGTCGTTCACAGAAACTGTTCGTACAGTCTGAACATGGCTACGACACCTCAGTGTGATTGTCTCCACGGTTTTCACAGTGCACGTGACATTTTAATTTTCACAGCCTGAAGTCCATCAACATGGAGCCACAAAACAGCCGACGTGGCGTGAAAGCTCGTCACCATCACGCAGTTAATGGCCCCCATCTCCGACCCCCCCCCCCCCCCTGTCAACCCCCTTATTGTACATGAAATAGAAAAGAGCAAGGCACTCTGGGTAAAAGAAGGCGAATGCGGGCGCCTGGAAAATTACCTGCCATTAATCTGTGCAAACAATTGACTTTTAAACCCCAGTGATTGGGAACACGGCAAAATTAAAAGTCGTATTTCAGCTGACCTGACAGGAGGGGCCGAGGTTAAGAAATGGTTGTATTCAGTCTTAGTGTACCTTTTCCTTCATAGTGTAGTGGCTTTTTACACCCCCCCTCCCCTCCCCCCTTCTCCTCCTCCTTATTCCCTTTCTTTCCTCCTTCACTGCTTGGCTCCCTGACCGAGCTGAAATTACCTCAAATTGGTCTGAACTGGATGGAAACACTCTAAAGTGCTGCTCAGCCAGTATAGTTCCCGGCCAAAAAAAAAAGCCATGAAACAATAAAAATGGGGACCAAACTAACTCAGGAATTCACAGTCACTCTTTGTCACACTTCAACAAGCTGATCCGGCCATAAAGAGCAGCTCTAAACCTCGAGTCAGCTCTCCAGAAAAAAAAAAGAAAAAAAAAGAAAAAGAAAAACACATTCAGACTTAATGAGGATGTCAGAACCTTTCAATGGTCACACAAAGAACTTCAGATTCAAAACACTTGTGAATAACAGAAGAGGAGAAACTCATAAGCTCCTTCATAAAACCCATCATGAAAAGGTGAAACTAAACACAAATAAAACAAAGGAAAAACACATAGAAGCTGAGGATAGACCCATATGAGGTTTCTGTTATTAATAGTGAACCAATTCTGGATTTTTTTTTCATTGTTTTCTTAAGCAATCTACCAAACTTTGCTTTGCAAGACTTGTAATTCTGAAGAATATTCTATTTAAATACTGTAAGAATTAAACATTTTTATGTGCGAATGTGGAACACAACAAAAAAACACAACACAAACATACAGTTTAACAAAACCCTCCATCATGTTCTGGATCAACAGAGTTCATCTGGGGGGTTATTGGTCACCAAATATCAGCGGTTAAATATTGATAAACCCATATTTGGTCTATCCTTTATGCAATCCTTCATGGTGTGAATATTGTGGTGTCCATGTTGAGGTGAAAACCAAAAACTGGACAGAACGGAAATGGTGAACACAACCAAACCAAACCAAAAACAAAAGGGAAAACAGCCGTTGGGAAGTGGGTGCTGTGCAGGGGAATCAGTGCAGCTTTGGTAGACGACTATTGGCTGTGCCAAATAAGTTCCAGCATGACTACCACACCCGGTTGGTCCAATAAATGTCCCTGTGGCACATTGCCGTGTTTGCGTAGTCTCCTACCTGTTTGCTGCTGTATTTGGGCGGATTGGCCTTGTAGCTGTAATCCGAATATTGGTCGGAGCCTGTGGAGTTGTTGTCGCCCGTTCCCACAAAGGTGTTGGTGGCGGGGAGGTCCTGAACGGCCTGGTGCTTCTTGGAGGCGGAGGGCGACTGTGGCTGCAGCTGGATGGAGGGTAGGGGGGAGTTGGAGCGGTAGTGGCGGCCCAGGTCGGGGCTCCCTGGTGGGTAGTTAAGGGGCAAGTGGATTCTGGGACTGTCGTTGACATTGTCATTGATGAGGTTGAACTTGAGGCCTTTCTGCAGGCTGGCCTCCTCATCCTCCTCCAGCGGCTTGGCCGGTTTAGGAGCTTTTCCTTTTTTGCTCTTTTTACCTTTGCCATTTTTGGGTCCCTGCTTGGGAGCGTACAGGTCCTTACTCTCCTTCTTGCCAGCCTGGTAGCCGCTCTTGGTGTCCTTCTGCAGTCGGTGTCTGATGACCATCACGGCTACAATGACCAGAATCACGCCAGCAATACCGGCGAGGCTGCCGTAGAGGATGTTGCTGCGCTGAGCAAGGGCATAGTTGGGATCTCCGGCAATGTCCCTGTCCAGAGGCGTGTAAAGGCTGTGTCCGACCAGTGCCTCGATGAGGGAGACATTGGACTTGGTGTCATTGACAAAAACGTGGACCAGCGCGGTGGTGTGACGGGGAGGTTTGCCTTTATCACTGACCCTCACCACCAGACGGTGCAGGCCGCTGTGCTTGCCGGTGAATTCCTGCGCCAGTGTGATCTCCCCGCTGTTGGGTGAGATGTGGAAGAGGCCATACGGGTTTCCACCTGTGATGGTGTAGAGCAGCTCAGCATTGGGTCCAGAGTCAATGTCCTCAGCCTCTACCACCTCCACACGGGTGTCTGGTGGGGTGACAGGCGACATGTATGTGTAGGAGGAGTTGGCTGGTTTGGTGACATAGGGAGCATTATCATTCTCGTCCAGGACATTGATGGTTACACCCACATAGGAGGATCGAGGCGGGTCACCAGCATCAACAGCCTTCAGGCGGAAGGTGTAGGTGCTCTCCTTCTCTCGGTCGAAGGAGATGCTGGACAGGATTGTTCCCGTGCCGTTCTGGATGACAAACTTGCCGTTGTCCGGTTCCACGAACAGCCTCACTCGAGCGTTCTCTCCCTTATCACTATCAGTGACCGTCACCACACCAACTGGATTGAGCGGAGCCATGTTTTCGATGACAGAGAAGCTGTAACCGCTCAGCATAAACTTGGGGTCATTGTCATTGCGGTCGAGAACGTTAATCACCACTGTAGCTGTGCCAGTTTTGCTGGGGACACCTTTGTCTGCTGCTGCCACATGGAACTCATACCGCTCCGTCTCTTCCCGGTCCAGCAGGTTCTTCACACGGACCTCTCCAGAGTTGGCATCAATTTCAAAGAGCCTGGTGGCAGACAGCTCGATGATGCTATAGGACAGCTCTGCATTAGTGCCGCTGTCTGCATCTGTGGCCACAACATCCAGCACCTTGTCGCCCGGCTGGTTGCCCTCTGCAAAGTCCACCTCGAGCATCGCAGGGGAAAAGTTTGGCGTGTTGTCGTTCATGTCGGTCACCTGGACTCTTAGAGAGTTTGTGCTGGACAGGGCCGGGTTCCCAGAATCCACAGCAACAATTTCAATCCTGTAATCCTTAACACGCTCATAATCCAGCAGGGTAGTTGTCTGCAGGAAGTATTTCCTCTTCCGATCATTGGCTGATTCACTGGCAGGTCGAAGTTGAAATGGGACGTCACCAGCAACCACACAAGTCACCACCGCATTTTCCCCCTCATCACGGTCTGACACCTGGACCAGTGCCACCGGCGTGCCGATGGGCATGTCCTCGGAGATGTTGGCCACGCCGTCCTGATGTGTCACCAAGCCGATGCCTCGGATCTCGATGGCTGGTGCATTGTCATTCTGGTCCTTGACGTTGATGGTCACCAGGACCTTGGAGCTCTTGGAGTTGGGTCCACGATCTTTGGCAACCACAGAGAACTTGAGGAAGTTCTCCTCCTCCCGGTCCACCAGGCCCTTGACGTAGATGATGCCTGTAGAGCGGTCAATGCGCAGAAGCCTCTGGACGGTGTCCGAGGCTTGATGCAGGCTGTAGTCAATTTCTCCATTGGTGCCAGTGTCTGCGTCGTTGGCTCTGACCTACCAGGACAAAAAAACAGAAGTTTACCCTTTCACAGCCGAACATAGTCTGACAAGAACAACACATTTCCCTGAAAACAGTTGAGCCCTGATTTTAGGCTTTAATCACTCAGGTCAGCCACCCAGGACAATCCACATCACTCTGAGTCTCTTCTGGCTTATTTTTAGTAAATGTTTCACCTTTTCTGTTACTCTTAATTCTTCCAAACAACATTTTAAAGATGTTTGGTTTTGTCGAAGTAAACGCCAAAACTTATCAGAAGACCACCTCAATTTTTTCAAGACAGTGAAAAACCGTTTTTTGCAGTTGTTGGAGTTGCAAAAATACAATGGCAAGTCAAAATAAGACAATCAATTCAACGTTTTGCCATTGAAACACATGGTTTACTCAGTTCTTGAAACTGAAGTATCAAACTCCCCATTCATTACGATCTGCTTTCATGTGTCAATCTTTGGCAGATCCACCACAAATGTTTCCATTTTAGCCCAAATTTACTAATTTCTGTCAACGTACAGTCAAAACTGAGCAGCCTGAACACGACAGACTCCCATTAAAGCCTCAGTTATATTTTAATGATTGTCGAGCTGCTTTGACTTGGAAAGACTCACCACCATTTCTGATGTAACACTACAAAGCCCTTTGTGTTTTCCTGAGGGGGAGGAGTTTTTTTCTGCTGTGTGTGAAACCTAACAGACGATCAAAGCCGAGCGCACACACCCACACAACAACATCTAACGGCCGTGCAGCGGGTCATTGGCATCTAATGGGCAGATGAGTGAATGTTAATGTTCCTCTCATTATCAGAAAAGCCCCGGCTCCTCGGGGCCCATTAGGAGACTGGAGAGGACGGACCGGCATCGGCCACAATCCGGCTTCGTACGCCCAAACCCCGAGTAAATGGAGGTAATTAGTCAATTAGGAGGTACTATCAGTCAGCTGAATATCACTTAGGACGTCCTCGTTAGGACGCCTTTCCATCCACACATCTAATACTTTAATTCACTGCATTCATTCGATGCCACGGCTGCTGTTGAGAAATGTAGGTCGGCGTGTAGTTTGAAATGAACTAGTTGTTGAACAGCTGATTTAAATGTCCCAGGTGCTGCTTGTTCAGCGTTTTCTCCGGGCTTCACCTGGGACTCGCACTAATGTAATTAGGGTTTTTAAATTTTAAGGCCATTATTCCTTTAAAGCAGAACTGAGTCGGAGCCAGATCTGCACTCAGCAAAATAATCTCCTAAAACTGAAATCCTAAAAAAAATATTGGTTCCCTAAAAAAAGAAGAAAAAGAAATGTGCCAGTTGGGTAAGATGATTCCAGCCAATTTAAACAAAACAATAAAACTCGAGTGTTTTTGGGCCAAGGACACAGGAATCTATTTCAAATTCTAGTGAAGATGCCAATGTTTTTAAAGGAATAATTATGCTAGGCTAAGCTAACCAGCTGTATCTTCATATTGACCGTATAGACAGCGTTTACAAGGCAAACAGAGCATATTTCACAAAATGTCAAACTATTTAATTAAGACACTGAATATGCGTCTTAACATCAGCTGAAATTTAGGAAAATGAAAAGCAATGAATGTGCAGAATATTTGAGTTTGATGCTGCGGCCAATAAAAAAACATGGAGTCGAGGGAACATTTAGTTTCAGGAGGAAAGCAGGGTTTCAGAGGTTAATGCAGCCGGCAGACTCTCGGAGGGATTTTCTCTTTAACACAGACTCTCGTCCTCAGTGCTACATAATAAATATCTGGTTTCCTGCTCGGGATCACAGACTGTGACAGGCCGTCAGCGACACGCCCGGCGGTGACCGTGGAAACCGCCGATCCAAGTCGGAGAGGTGAAGGTTAAAGAAAGCATGAAAGTGAAATTATAATTTCTCCTGCCCATTGATTTCCTTTTCTCCGGTGCGGCTTTAAGCAGCAGACGTCACCGGGCGGCGGTGAACTATCGACAGCTTCGGAGAATTGTGTATTGAACAGTGGCGCTGCCGGAGCAAAGTGCCGCCGTGACGAGGCGCTGGCTGCTCTCCAAGGCCGCTCTGTCCGGGCCGACAGCAAACACCGACTCTGTTTATCTCCCGGTTAACAATTAACCAGCGAGGGCGACTGGTTTCTTCAACGAGCAGCTTCTCTGCGTGTTTCTGATTTCTCCTGATCGTTTGTGAAATGAAAGCGTCAGGAGGCCGTTTGTTGCTGAGAAAACTGCATGAAGAGAATCCATCTCAGTTTATATTCTGTCTGCTTCACTGCTGAGTGAAACACATTATATTTACATGGAGGCTCAGTGGAGTCGGAGCTGGTTGGCAAAGAAATGTTTTGATGTCATTTATTGGAGCTGAGGCTGTTTGTCAAGAGGGAAAATATTCGACATCATTATTTTTTCTAAATAAGATTTCAAAAATTTTTATGTTCATTAAGGTTTAATAATAAGTGAGATTTAACAGTGTCTTTAAAGGCAGACAGACCTGAGGATATAATGTGACACAGTGTCAAAGGAAATCCATCTAAAATCAGATCACTTGATTTTGAAAATGTGAAATGGAAGAAAATAGGTTAAAATATGCTAAGTGCAGTGTTTATGCTCCTTTAAAGAGCGAGCCACAGAGCAGGGATAGACATGTCAGTGCTGCCATTGGACGCTTTAAGCAGGTCAGGGTCGTCCGTCAGCGCCGTCCCGCTGCCTCTAAAGCATCACTCCTCAAATGCACGTTAAGTGAAATGAATTCTGCGGCTCTCTGAAACGCAATGAGCCACATCCAGAGCAATAATACCAATAAGCCCCGTGGATAATCTCATGACTGACTCAGATTAAGTCATGCACGGCTTGTTGGAAGGCTGGCTGGTCGCGCCGCAGTCACGGGGGGAGAGGAAGTGAAAGGAGGAGGAGGACGACACGGCGAGGTGGCTTCGTCAGGATGTTCGCCGAGCGGGCGGCGGCGGCGGCGGCGCGTCCAGGCCGCCCCCGGCTCCGGGTGTAAAGGTGAAGTTGAATCAGTGGTTAATATGTGACTGCACACGGCGATCCCACGGCCTGCTTCACCTCTTCACCATCTGTCTGTACGGATAATTGAGCAGCGTATTATGTGCAGTCACCGCGCCGTGTTGTCCTGCAGCTCGCGGTGCTGTCGCCGACGGGGCCAAAGGTTCGGTGGACAAGACAAACTGTGGATCGACTGTGGAGGAGCAGCGGCGACGAACTCGTCGGGAAACAAACTCTGATACTGAGAACAAGAAACTGCTGAACTGAAGCCACACGTGAAGCTCAGCCGCCTGTTTTCTCACAGGTCAACATTTACAATTTGAACCCTGATTTTCTATTTACATTTTCTCGACGGTGGTTTGAGCTGTATAATGTTCATCTCCTGCCGAGTGAGCGAGCGAGCATCTGCATCCGTCTGTCAGAGTTCCTGCTGCTTCCTGTTTGTAGTAGAAACTGGTCTATTTATATTCTACCTCCTAAAGAAAAAAAACTGGGTTTTTTTTCACAGCCCAGGTTTCATGTTGGTTGTTTTGTCCATCATTGCTGCCACTTTGATAATATTACAGTCTCACATCACAAGTCCCCTTCAATCTCATTATCTGAGCCGCTGATCTGGAAGAGAAGACCAAGCTGAACATAGCACTGAACTGTAAAACTGCACACAAGCTACAATCGTTACAGCAGCTGGACGAAGTCTAACGAGGTCGAGGGTGAGTTCATATCGACAACAAATCATGAAAAATATCCCGACTCACAGTTCACCTTTGTTTTCAATCACATCACTTACTTTCATTATTGATTCATCTCCTGATTGTTTTCCAGTGGAATCAATGATTCAGGATGTAAAATAACAGAAAACTAGCATCAGACCCACAGTGACGTCTCCAACTGTCTCGTTTGGCTCAAACAGTGAAAAAGCTGTTTTAGTATTTTAGTCTCATCAAGTTGTTACTGATTCGTTCCTGTCAATCATCTCGCAAAAACAAAGTCGTTCAGACAAACTGAATCATTTAATTAAACTAATGACAAAAACATGTCGTTCACTTCCTGCGTTCAGGCCAGTACTCGTTTGTGTATAAGTACATGCAGTACATGTAGCAGTGTGTGTGTGTGTGTGTGTGTGTGTGTGTGTGCACTGACCTGCAGCACTGAGTGTCCCTGGGGGCTGTTCTCCGGCAGCTCGGCCTCGTAGTGAGTCCTCTCAAACTTGGGCGTGTTGTCGTTCTGGTCGGTGACGGTGACCCGCAGCAGAGCGCTGCTCGCCCTCGCTGGCTTCCCGCCGTCCACCACCCGGATGTTCAGGTCGTACGAGTCCTTCTTCTCGCGGTCCAGGTTGCCCATGACGACCAGCTGAGGCAGCTTCTCGTCCGTGTCCACGGCGACCTGCAGGGTGAACAGCTGGTCGGCCTCCGCCCCGGTGCTCAGCGAGTACTCGGCCACGCCGTTGGCGCCGGAGTCCCTGTCCGTGGCCATTTGGATGGAGAAGAGCGCGCCGATGTGCGTGTTCTCGGGGATGGACAGGGTGAGGATGGGCGAGGAGAACTGCGGCGTGTTGTCGTTGATGTCCAGCACCTCGATGCGGCCCTCGATCAGCCGCGGCCCCGAGCCGATGCCTTTCACCATGTCAGTGATCGACACCTCGAACTCCAGGAAGCACTTGTCGCCGTCGAACAGGTTGCGGCAGTCCCTCAGCGTCTCGCGGTCGATGGGGATCTCGGTGGTGTAGATGTCGCCGGTCTTGCCGTCCACCCGCAGGTACGGCGAGCCCACCTCCAGCTTGTAGAGGTGGCCGGTGTCGGGCAGCCCCTGGTCCGCCGCCAGGCTGCCGATCAGCGTGTTGGGAGGCTGCTCCTCGGGAACCCGGTACAGGATGTCAGTGGGCGCGGCGCCGCAGGAGACCAGCAGGACCACGGCCAGGAAGAGCAGAACCTCCCACCTCAGCGCCGCCATGTCTCCGCCCGACAGCACCGCTCTGAAAGAGACAGAGGAAACAGATTAGCTCGCCGGCCGTCACTCATCCACACGGACAGCGCCAAATAACAGACGGTGAACTGAGGGTCCACAGAGCTGCTCTCAGATTTATGTCACAGCCGTTCGTGAAGAGACGGTCGAATCCGTCTCCTTGGGCCGCTAAACACGTCCCATACAGTTATTTGCGAGGCCGGAGGGTGAGGAGGTTTGGGGCCCGGCCTCACCGCCGCCGGCAGCCGAGCAGAGCGGAGTGATGACTTCCTCCTGCTGCCAGTCCAGGTCTGACAGCGAGACGAAGCCAGCGCTGCTGCAAGCGACAGGAAACACTGACGAGAAGCATCGAGAGGGAACGGGACGACTGCAACTCTCAGCAACTTAGGACTGAGACTTTTAATGCTGATTAGAACAGAAACATATTTCTGAAGTTTAAACACAGGCCAGTGTCAGAATGATACAGGTCAGACAGCAAAAGGTTCCTCTCCATAAAATAATAAACCTTCCACGTCCACACACGACCGACGGTTCATGTGACCGATGTGTCATCACCTGCTCGTCCTCAGAGGTCAAAGGTCACGGTGCAGGACACGAGCAGACGCCCAGTTTGCTCTCGCGCTTGTCCAGCCCTTCGATGTGGACTCAGAGACAAAGAGCCAGACTAACAGGGGTCAGCGGGGGCCCAACAGCTTGTTTTGCCCCCAGGCCCCATTTTGAGTAAATCAGGCCATGACTGATTCATCGGACTAATGTCTGTGCTGCTGCTGCTGTACGGGCGAGCTGGCCAGGACAGAGTCTGTCCCTGATGTGGACGAGCACAGTCTCTCCTGGAAGACATCTACAGTTTGTTCCAATGAAAAGAGACAGAAATGGTCAAGAATGGAGAAATGTTTCCTCCTTCAGTTCCACACAGGTGAGCGATGGCTGCCTGAAGTGTCCTGGTCTCTAACGTGTCTCAGCAGAAGAAGAGAGAAGGAAACAAGTGTAATATTTTAATGTTGTTGACGCTAAATTTACAATATTATTATTATGTTTCTTTTTAGCATGACTCTCAGGTTTAAAACTCTTAATAAAAAAAAAATTAAAAAAAGCATCTATGATGGATCTGCTTCGTCACAACGTTGGACAGAAAACACAACATTTAACTTCATATCTGAGACGACATGAAGCCATGAATTCAAGCTCTGATACTGAGAAGTGACTCTGTGATCAAGGCTGAATGTTTCACTCCAAACTGACTTTCCAGGTGATGTCTGTGTTCACGCTGTTCCCTCAGAGCCACATTCGTTCAGACACACTCTCTCTCTCTCCCTCTCCTCCGTCCCTCCACCTCTCCTCCTTTCTTCTCTCGCTCTCTTTGTTTTCTTGGCAGTAATTCATCTCAGACACACTGTATTTCGTGCTGTAGGAGTTTCTCGGCTGCAGGTCGCCGAGGTTAATCTGAAGAGGGCTTTTTTTTTTCTCCTCACGTCCTTGATTTGGAGAGGAACACACACACACACACACACACACACACCATGGAGCAGCATGCTGAGCAGGAAACAGGAAGTCTCGCTCCTCCTCCTCCTCATCCTTCGTCCACAACACTGATGCACCAACTTTACCATGTATGACTAAAGTGTGTGTGTGTGTGTGTGTGTGTGTATGTGTGTCTGTGTGTCTGTGTGTGTGTATGTGTGTGTGTGTGAGTCTGTGTGTGTGTGTGTGTCTGTGTGTGTGTGTGTATGTGTGTGTGTATGTGTGTCTGTGTGTGTGTATGTGTGTATGTGTGTGTGTGTGTGTGTATGTGTGTGTGTGTCTGTGTGTGTGTGTGTATGTGTGTGTGTCTGTGTGTGTGTGTGTGTGTGTGTGTGTATGTGTGTGTGTGTGTGTGTGTGTGTGTGTGTGTGTTTATGTGTGTATGTCTGTGTGTGTGTGTGCGTGTGTGTGTGTGTGTGGGAGTGAAGTCTTGTGTTTTCTCAGCCTGTTAATTCTACAGTGAAGAGAAGCGAGCCTTGTGCACATTCATTCAGCGACAGCCTGAACTCTTCCAGCAGCTTCTGTTGTTCACAGACGCGACGTCGATCGATCACATAAAGTTATTTCAACACCAAACGACCCTTCGCACATCAGAGGACGTCCTTCGCTCATCTAAACACAGAAGATGTTGTGTGTTGTGTTAATATCCAACATCAAATGTTCAAACACTGTCTGCACACACTCAAAGGAAACAGTGGAAAATGAATCTTCAGGTCTTCATATTTTGTCAGTGACATTTCTGTCTGTGAAAATAAAGTAAGATCCTGAAAACTGGAAAATTCTGATTTCACTCTGTCTTTAACAGCAGATGACACAGGCCAACACAGAGCTCATAAACACGACCTAAACTTTACCTACAGCTGGGTTTAATGGATCTTTATGACTTGTATTATTCAGGTTTATTTGACAGGTATTTGCATCTTATCTCCTGTCACCAGTCGCTCGATCAGGGCGGGAGCTGTGGTTTTATGGAGGAATAATTTGAATGTCTGAGTGTGTTCTTTTCATTCTGGATCTGGATTAACCCGTTGATTTTATTTACATAGATAGATAGATACTTTATCGATCCGTTCCAGGAAATGACTTGTGTATCAATTATGAAGTCAATCAGTCTGTGAAAAGTCAGAAATAATAAAAATCTGTCTCGAGTCCGACGACCAGTCAGAAACAGAGAAAAGCAGAAAATCCCAACAAGTGTGAGGCTGAAAGCAGCAAATGTCTGACTCTGTTGTTCCTGCTCCCCGCGGTGACACACACCTAATTACCCCCGTACAAATGTGAATGAGTGTGTGTGCAAGTGGGGGGTTTCACTGTGTTTGCCAGTGTGAATGTGAGTGTGTGTGTGTGTGTGTGTGTTACAGTGTAATGTGTGTGTTTCTTTTCTCACATTTTTCTCCAGAGGTGCCAAATACCCCGCAGCATCGACCTCTGACCTCTGACCCTGCGGCCTTTCACACGTCACCGTGGAAACGGAGCTGAAACAACACAGTTCACTGGCTGACGTCCAGTCTGCTAACGCCCCCCCCCCGTCTGAACCCACCTGACAGACGTGTCCTAATATGATCTGTAAACTGATTATAGCCATTTTAAAACTGATTTTTGTGACTTGCGTTGCACTAATGCCAGTTCAGCACCACATGTTTTATTACTTGCACAAATTTAACGTGAAGTAAACCTGATGAATCAGAGACACCGTCGGCACTTTGACGGTTGTTAACTGTCATTTCCCAGGTCAAAGTCCACACGTGTCATTTGTATTTCCTTGTACATTAACTTGAAACCTCACACTGCTGCCGCTCATATGAAAAACACACTGTCAATAAAACAGGAGCCGACGTGACTGAAATGTTCTGAGCTCAACATACAGTTTAATGGAAATTCATTCCAGCCAGTCTGTTCATAAAGGCTTGATAAATTATCACTTAATGTCTAATGTCTCTATTTCAAATCTCCCATGGCAACAGTTTTTTTCTCTGACTGACAGTCACATATACATCCAGCATATTCTTCATGATGTTATCCAGTGTAATATTCAAACTACAGGCAGCAGAGGGAAATATCCAACACGTCCTGTGCATCGTCTCAGACGTCACTTAATGTTGAACGTTTGTACGTCCGGAGCTCAGGTGGGAACCAGGACACTGTTCTGTACCTGCTCATGATATTTGTCTGATATGATAAAAATGATATTTATTCTGTATTGTATTGTATTTTTTGTACGTATTGTGAATTTCCCTGTTGTGTGACTAATAAAGGAATATTTTATCTTATTTAAATTAAAACTAAGTTACATATAAAGCAGGTTATTGTTCAATACAGTCTCCCGGTGGTTATTTAAAATAAGCAGCAGCAGATCGACGTCAGTGTGTTAAGTACTTTTTTTTTTGTTAATGATACTTTTGAATGACAAAACGTTTGATGACGATGTTGATGATGAAGTGTTCAAATTTCAAATGTTGAATAAACTCAAGCAGCTCAATGCAATTTCTGTCTAAAATCGACAAGATTTTGACTGAAATCAGCTTCGATCTGATTTGATGCTAACTTTCAGGACTTAAGAGTTTTCAATACTTTGGGTTAAAGTTCAACTTCAAGCCTGATTAAAAATCTATTTTCTGTAAAATTCCCTTCGAGCTCTTTAAAACAGGAAACTGTGCGACAGTGAAATCCACAACTTGTCCGACCAGATTGGAGTGAAATGCAACCCGACACCCGCCGCCCTCCGTCGCCGCTGCCGCTGAGCTCACGGCTGAATTATGAGGCCTGCTAATGTAAACGGGGACATATGGAAGCGGAGCGTCCTTTAAAGGCTTTCGGGTCGTGAGAAGCCACATGCTGACATGTTTGTTCACATGTAGCTCAGGCTGTGTGTTTGTGTGTGTGTTGTCTCCTCGGGGACGGTCCGGGGCCGAGCCGGAGATCGTCCAGCTCGTCCCTTTTCCCACAGTCTGGAACTTTGTGTGTGTGTGTGTGTGTGTGTGTGTGTGTGTGTGTGTGTGTGTGTGAGAGCGCAGAGGCCGAGCCAACAAGCTGCTCGTGTGTGTCACAATACAAAGACAGAGGAGGACAGTAAGAGCACAGCAACATTTCCATGTGTAAAGAGCCAGGCAGTAACTGTTTGACGGTTTGACTCCTGGAACGAGCGAGAGACAAAGACTCACAATGGGGGACACAGAAGGAGAGAGAGAGGGCGTGTCCGGACAACAGCACTCGTCTGTACATTACAAAGCAGCTCAATGGCCCTGCTACCTCCCACTGTGTGTGTGTGTGTGTGTGTGTGTCCACTATTGATATTCAGAGTGTGTCTCCATGTCCCACCTGCATCACACAGTTTAACTACTGTACATTACATAACATTAGAGAGACAAACAGAGCCACAGCTGCCTCGACGTCATGAAGCTACAACACAGCTGTAAAGGCTCCAGGCTTTAATGCAGACGTAACCTTTCCCTGTTTCTTCGTCCTGTTTGTAACAACAGGTTCAATATTTTCCTACACATTGGATTTGATTTTGCAGCTAAAATCAGTTTTTTTTTTTTTTAGCATTTAATGATCAGGATCAATAATAATAATCAATGTATTCTGATCGATAAACTCTGACACCACGATGCATGAAACTACACAAAACTACGTTGTTCTAAAATGACACAGAATCAACTCATGTGGTGAAGCAGAGCTGGACAATAGAGAAAGACGTCATTTTAAAACTGGGACACTAAAACATACATTGTCATAGATTATTAACTGAAGCTGTGAATTAAACACTAAACAGCCTCAGTCACTGGTTTGAAAACAGCCAGAGACAATAAAGCAAAGCTGTGGTGAAGTTTCTATCCAATCCATCAATAAATCACTGAAGCACTTTTAAACGTACGAGAAGACATGAAACCCTGAACCGGACCACTGACCTGGATTCTGGACTGAGCGGGTTAAACCTGAACGATGCCATCGAATGAGCTGCTGCACGTCTTGGTTCTTTTTGCTCGACTGTTGGTCTGCAGCGCTGACGAGCAGCTGTTAACAGACACGTCCAATCAGCAGCCTTCACCTCCACAACAAACGGCCCATTGGCTCCTTCGCACGAGTCCCGCCTCCACATTAATGAAGCACTGACACCACTTCAGCTCTTGCATCAAAAGTTAGCATCGAATGTCTGATCAAATCTGTTCACTCCGTCTTCACTTAGTTCCCGATTTTAGACACAACCGACAACTTTTATTCCTTAATGTAAATTATTGAAAAATGTTTAATCCACTCCAATTTTCACGAATATAGAAAAATGACTTCGTATAATCAGTATAAACCTGTTTTATCTCATAGTTTCTATATCAAATAATTAGTGAATCACTTCAGTGAAATCTATTGAATGTGCTTGTGTGACAGACACCAAACCACCAGTGTTAACTTTGACTGACACATGTCATTATTTTCAATTACACATCAACATTATGTCATCAATTTAATTACACATCAACATTATTGGATTAATTACATAACTATTAAACTACGACAACCATTCTCTCACTAAAAGCCGGCGACCAGTCGCCAAACTGGAAACCAGTGTGTGTGTGTGTGTGTGTGTGTGTGTGCTCCTCATATAAACTCCAGTAACCTGACTGTCCTGTACTTCCAGTTCACACATAGCAGAGCTGAATTAAATATGACACACACACACACACACACACACACACACAGAAAATCAAAAGATGCTTTGATGTTTTCAGATCTCAGAAGGACGGATGTTCACGGTCGAGGTGAGCTCTCTGGACAGTCCAGCCTGTGTGTGTGTGTGTGTGTGTGTGTGTGAGCGTGTGTGTGTGTGTGTGTGTGTGTGTGAGCATGTGTGTGTGTGTGTGTGTGTGGTCCCCCGCCCTGCAGCACAAAGGGGATTACTCTAATGACTCCATTCACCACCATTGTTTGATTCAGATTAGCACACACACACACACACACACACACACACACACACACACACATCCTCCCTATTCAGATGCAGCAGCCAACTGTTGCCAGAGTCTTTCTGTCTGCTGACACCACCTGTGTGTGTGTGTGTGTGTGTGTGTGTGTGTGTGTGTGTGTGTGTGTGAGCTTGCTACCTCACTCAGACCTTTTCTGGTATAAACACAGACCCTGTTGGGACCAGAGACGTGGAGGGGGATGTGGCCCCCATGTCTGCTTCTCTCATCTACTCGACTTATTATGATATTATGAGTGTTTGTGATATCATGATATTCATGACAACACACTGAAGAATATTTGTAGTTGAGAGCTCACATTCGCAGGCTCCAGAGTAAGCACCTGCCACTCGTCAGGTGAGAGTTAAAACCAACACTGACGATTGAAAATAAATGAGGTCAGTAAACAAGATTATGAACTTTTAGTGGCCGGCGGGTTTTTAAACTGCAGAAACAATCAGACAAACAGAAACTCTGTGGTTAATAATTAACCCTCGCAGGCAGCTGCTGTTGTGTCTGGAGCCACAGTTCATTTCTGCATCCACACCTTGTGTAAACACGCGGCAGGGAAAGTCCTCAGGTGTTCAGTGAGGAGAATGTGACTGTGTGACTGAGGCCGATTCACCGTCACACAGGAAACTCTGCATTGCTCCGAGCTGACTCACTGGTTTCAATGGTTTGTTGACTGGTTTCTGTGAAATGTCTATTTCCTGTTGTGACCAGCGTCGTGCTCAGAGGCACTGCGGCAGGGCCGACCGGATCAGGGATCAAACGTGTGACCTTCTCCTGACAGGATGTGCTGTCTAACCTCTGACGCACACACACACACACACACACACACACACACACACACACACACACACACACACACACGCTGATCCGCTGGCAGCAGCAGCAGCAGAAGGGGATTATGGGAGTGGATGGCAGACGAACAGCAGGCTGGTACGAAGTAAAGATCAGGCATCATCAGAACACAGTTTTAAATCCACGGCAACATATTTATTCCACATGTCAGACGACGGCAGGAGAAAACTCACTGCAGCTGCATGAAGCCGACCACGTTTTCTAATGTGCAAACTCACTGAACTGTGATGAGACACAAAACACCATCAAACTGTGACGCTCGAACAAGTTTCAGCTCTGAAGGTTTAAATTTCTGTTTCTGTTCTTTTCGATCCGGACGAAAGATTGAAGCTCGACTGGATAAATGAGGCTCATACAGATCAGGTCAACATTGATTTTAAACACTAAAATCCATAATATTATTAATAAGGATCCATTCAGTTCTGTAACCAAACAATCCTGAAGATATTTACTGAGCAGATAAAAATAAACTTAAAACAGTTTAAGCTTCACTGGAAATTGAACTATTATCAATAACAACAGCAGAAAAATATATTTGAAAATATATAGAAGAAAGATTCAAATTAAAGAGGCTGATGTTGAGTGTAAACCTGCTTTAAACAGACTCAACTAATCGATCTCTACACACTCATCTGTAGTTTTGACGTCTCCTGGATGAAGCGACTCTCTGCTCTCAGATTCATATGTGAGTGTAAACAGGGTCTCAGTGATGTTCTTCAAGTCAACAGTCTGAACTCCAACCTCAATCTGCTCCTTCCTCAAAACACACCTTCGTCTGTAAAGTGATTTCTGGCTCAGATAAAATCAGCTGTGTCAGCAGATATTTATCATCGTGACAACACTCGATCGCGACAGAGTACAATCACACCACAGAAATATTTTGTAGTACTGGTACTACCGAGGACACAGTAACAACCAAAAGGTTACTACTTTACTACCAACAAGTACAACTGAAAACTAAAGGTGCAGAAAAATAATCACATTAGAAGCAGAAAGAAGCTGACTGCACCTGCTTCAGCTCCAGAGTCGTTCTGTTCAGAGCTGTTTTTTTTTAACAGACCAGTGTTGAAACAAGTTAATTCATCCACAAAAAACGAAACTACAATTTACATAATTCATCTTTTCTTATAATCGATGAATTGTTAATCGTCGTTAATCAAGAAAACAGGTCGGTTCCAGTTTCTCACAGGGGGCGACACTCCGCCGGCTTCTGGACCGTTCGGCAGAAAAAATCAAGACGTCTGGTGAAAAATATTTGCACGAGTGAAAACTATCTGCTGCTGGATGTGAGTGGTATCGAAGCTGCTGCTGTGTCTTCTACTGTAAACACGGAGAGTGACGGTGTGAAATGACACCTGGTGCTCAGAGTGGGAGCAGCCGCTCTCTAACTGCCTGCAACCCACATTTTCTATCGACTGGCAAAAAAAAAAAAATCAATACAGCAATATAACGTCAGCTCAATAAAGGTGCTTTTAGTCCAGTTTACAGCAGGAAGCGACAACATCTGTCTGTGTGACGTCTCTACCACCGACACACACACTCCACCGGGCCGCGGACGGTCGCCGTCCCTCGGGGGGGTTCTGATGGTTTCCGTGACCCCGCGACCCCTTTTTTGTTTTTAATCAAAGCTACCAAAATGGTGACGGCCGCCTCGGCTGAATGGCATCAGATAATCGCTGTCATGGCGGCTTTAATCGATCGGAGCGTTCAGTCTTTCAGTCGTCCACAATGAGTTTTTAATGTGGCACTGAAAGAGAAAAAAAATGGACTGAAGATGCTTCGAATTATTCAAAGCATTAGTTCATTTTAAAGGTCTGAAGCCTCCGAGGTTTGGAGACACAGTCGAGAGGAAAATCCTCATTTGGTTGACAGGTTGATCTCACCTGTGGCAGAGTTACTGATTTGCAGGTTGAAGCTAACTGAAGCAACAAAATGGCAGAAACAGCTGTCACCAAAAAAAAAAACTAATTACAATTCCAGTTAAAATAAAATCTACCAACGAAACTTTCCCCCAAATCTTTCATTTTTCCAAAGAGTTTGGGTGAATCTTGTTTAGATGCTGAAGTTGTGTAAAAACACCACAGAAGAAGAAACACCGGGTTTCAAATTCTCCCACACAAAAAGCCGAGCAGAATAACTAACGAGCTGCTGTAATTGCCGCCGCTCTGCATTCAGGTGAGTTCTCTGCTTCCTCATTCTTCTGCTCCATGTCACACCTGAACCGAAAAAAAAGGAGAGAAACCTGCCGTGAAAACTCTTTAATCGGAAGCGTGGACGCCTCTTCTTCTGCAGAGTGTGTGTGTGTGTGTGTGTGCTTCCATTTCACACACCAAACCCATTTCCACTCTCCCAGCTCCCATTTTAATGACGGGCATTAACAACACGACTCGCTCAGATCTCCAATTTTTACGCAGAAATGTGCAGAACGGACTCTGTTCGACCTCCCTCCTCCTCCTCAGCCGTGGCTTTTTTTTCCATTTCATCCTCTTCCTCTCCCCGCTGACTAATCCTCCACCTCACACCCCCTCTGCCCCCCCCGCAGAGCCGTGGACGACCGTGACATTTGTTGTTTTATCTGGTCGGGATTGGACGGCCGCTCCTCCACATCAGAGGAGCCGGGAGGATTCCCAACGCTCGCCATCAAACCTCAGACCTCGCCCTTCCACACGGCGGCGGCGGCAGCTCGGGTGACGGCGTCCGAACCGGCCGCAAACCTCAGCCAGAGCATCTCCACCACATCCACGCCTGCTGTGAAACAAACCTGCGTGTACGTTTGCAGAGGCAGAAAGCAGAGACAGTGCTGCAGCGGGGAAACCCTCCACAAACCACACTCTCAACCTCCCAGGCTTTAATCAGCTCTTTATGTGTGTGTGTGCAACATTTTTCCCACAATAACGAAGCGTAAAGATGCTTAGCTGCACTTTAAAGCAACAAGGCGACATTTTAAAGCCAGTTTCAGGCTAAAAAAACCAAATCGCTGCTGCACATTTGCATTTTCACCCAAAAAAACGCCACCAATGCAGAAGCTGGAGCCTCCTGTTCCTCCAGGAAATAGACCGGCCCCGCTGTGGACGCTGCGCAGTTAACGTGACTGCGACGAGCTCCAGGTTCAGGCTCATGAAACATCACGGCCGTTTCACTGCCTTCAAGTCACGACTGTTTCACAAGAAGTGACGAGAGCGAGATGACGGAGAGGGGAGGAGGGGGGGGAGAGAAGAAGGAACGGGGTCAAAGGTCAAGTGACGGAGTAGCAGTTTCCCATGAGCGCCCAGGAAACCGTGAGCAGAGCGTTCACACGGCTCCTGAAGGGGACGTTGGAGAAGCGGCGGCGGCGTTTCCTACTCCAGCTCACACTCTGTCAGGGAAAGGCAGATGCAGTTTGCATGTAAATACCCGACTCCCCCTCCTTCCCTCCCTCTCTCTCTCCTGCTCTCTGTCATGTAGAGCAGGTCGATCGCCCATCCTCTCCCTCCATGCAGCTCAGGGAAGGGGAGCTGGAGGGACCGGACCGACTGGATTCCCGGGTGGTGACGTGCTCTCGCTCGGTGGCTTATCACCCCCACCTGCCTCCACCTACCCCCCCCTCCCTCGTCCACCTCCACACTTTACACTGAAACTCCTCCGCCTCCTCGGCTGGTGTTATAACGGAGCAGCTCTTGGCTGGGGGGCCGGCGCTCACGGTGCCACAGGTGCCCGGGAGGCCTCAGGTGCCGGGCGAAGGCTGACGGAGGCTCAGAGGTGGAGGGAGGCGGACGCTCCCTCGCCTGTGTGGCTGGTTTATGAGCAGATGAATGGACTGCTGTATTGTGTCTTTAAGCCGCCCCGGGAGTCCCTGAAGGCACATTAGCTCTAATATTACAGACAAACCTATGATGATAATGACGAGCTCCTGTTTTATTTTACTGCCATTTTAGCGTGTGCTCCCTGCAGGACGCGGCTCTGATGGAGGAAGCCCAGAGATGGAGCTGCTGCATGAAGGGAGCTGAGCAAACACTGCTTCCCAACATGCACCAACATCTCTGTCATCCCTGGCTCTGAGGTTAGTGACCCACAGGAAGCTGCTGTTTATCACTGATCAATGAGGATCAATGGGGAAACACATCAGAGTCTGAACCTGAGGCTTCAATTTCACCAACAAGTGTTTAAAAAGCATCTGATTCAGGAGCAGTGTTTCTCATTCTGCTGCTGTGACAGGAGGCTCAGCTCAGGTCTGATGCGTCTCACATTCAAAGCTCTGTGTTTCTGTGCGGAGGGAGAGAAGTTCCTACCTGGACCGGGTGAGAGCCGCGCGCTTCCCCAGCTCTGAGCGCTCCAGCCCGGCTACAGGCTCCGCTGCTCCTCGGTGTCCGGGCGGAGCCTCCAAACCTCCGGGAAAAAATAAAAATTAAAAATAACAATCCACGACGGGAAAAGAGAGAAATGAGACAAATCCAGGCGGGTAATTATTCCTCCGGATCCTCTCTGGGTTCAGTCCGGTCTGACTGTCGTGACCGAGCCGGAGCTCGCTCCTCTCTCCGGGGGGCGCTGGAGCCGCGGCCGGGGGGGGGGACACC
This sequence comes from Centropyge bicolor, assembly GCA_037975185.1. Classification (NCBI taxonomy): domain Eukaryota; kingdom Metazoa; phylum Chordata; class Actinopteri; family Pomacanthidae; genus Centropyge; species Centropyge bicolor. The sequence goes on from JBBMOC010000290.1 coordinate 140,810, forward strand.
CGTCCGGACCGGGGTCACTCACCGCTGCTCCGGGGACAGATGAGCGTCAGCACCGGGCGGGTCGCATCCTCCGGTGAGAGTGGAGAGGAGGTGATGGGAGCACCGGGGCAGGAGTTTAAAAAAAATCACCCAGGAAAAAAAGAGCAGGTCCGGTAGGTCCGGAGCTCCAGCAGCGGGGTCCCGGTAGTGTCCAGGCCGACGCGCGGTCACCGATCTGCCGCCTGAACTCTGTCCGCCTCCCGGTGGGTCCGG
>JBBMOC010000291.1:0-72284 GCA_037975185.1 Centropyge bicolor
TATGGGTGACGTCACGGACACTACGTCCATATTTTATACAGTCTATGCTTCAGAGTCAGGTATAAATATGTGGTCAGGTGATCACTTGATGGGCCCACTTTCAGATACTAGAAGTGCACAGACCTGTATGTTTGGAACTAAAGCATGAGACCAAATGTCATGACATTAATGTAGCAGAGCGAGAGTCCGACTGTGCTGATAATTCACGGCCAGGCGAAGTTGGACGAGTCGATGATGGCTATAATCAATATTGTTACAGTTACGTGGTTTTCACACTCACAAATGAGACGAAGTGAAGCTGAGGAGGGATGAAGCATTATCTGCGGCGGCTGCCTTTGACATGCGTTAAACATTCCAACCGTGGTATCGACTGGGACTCCGGCATCCAACATCACAGAGCTCTCACATAAACCCAGATAACCTCTGATCCTGTGGAGGAACCAGACCAAAGATTTGCCTCAGAAACTGCTTGAAGTTTCTCTCGGAGTTACACAAATCCTGTCTCCGTCTGCGAGTACGACTTCACTTCCCCTCGCTCCCTCAGTGGATTCACTCGCTGCACCAGGCGTCTTTAATTCAGCCCCTTTTACTTGTCTGCTTTCGTTACTCGTGCTGTTCTTTACCACGAAGCTCTGCTCTGTCGTCAAGTAAAACTGCTTCCTGTCTTGATTTTTAAGCTTTTGTCAGGAGAGATTTTTATGCGATTCACAAGCGTTTCCTCCCATCTGGTCATATTGGTGATGAATTCCTTCTGTCGGTGTCATTTTATCACTTTGTTCCAGTGTCCCTTCACTAAATCTGGTTTACGACAATATTTTTGATCCTTTCTCCCGACTGTGTTGTAAACAACGTGCCGAGTCTCAGTTTTCATGGTACAACTGAGAACATTGTGACCATTAATCTAAACAGGGATCTTCAGAGCAAACTAGAGAGATGAATGTAATCAGAGAAGATCTTAAAGTTGCCGATAAACGTCACTGAGCAGATTACATGGAGCAGCTGTACAGTAAATCCACTCTGCGCTCCGTTTGGTTTTACTGCAAAACTCACAAGTTTAGAGAAAAAATTTAAAGCCCAGTTCTTTACCTAGAAGTCAGTAAATCCTTGAGATTAAACAGACGCTGAACATACTTCACATTTTGCTCTTAAAGCCCAGAAATCCTTGAAGAATTTAGGCCATTGTTCCACGGCTCTGTCCTAGTTGTACGTGTCCTGTTGAATTCTGAATCACCTTGTATCTGTGTGAAATGATTTCTGGGGCGCATTGTCGTCAATATATAACTGAGAACTTATTTTTTTTTCTGCCTTTCAAAAAAAGTTCCTGAGGATGTCGGACGTGTCGGACCTTTGAATCCGACACACGGCAGGGCTTTCTTTCCTGTTTGAAATGTGTGAAATGTTTGCTTTGAACAGACAGTTCAAACTCTGGATGTGAGTCTCAGAGGGTGAACGTTGGGGTCAACTCAGTTTCAGTCTATCACCGCTAACAAAGATGCTCTAGAAGAAAATTCAATTTCATTATTCATCGTCAGTCTATTCATTTGACAGGTTTTTTTCTTTAAATTATGCATCCCTCGACTTGATTGTGGTGGAACAGAAATGACCTTGTGATCAAATTTCCATCCTCTCAGATGATATTTTATTGACACTCTGGTGTGTAGGTAGGTAGAAGTGTTGCATTAGAGCCACAGGATGGATTGTGTGATACAGTAGCTCCTGGTCCTCATTCATCCGTCCATACATTCTCTATTATTAAATAATCATTTGTTCATTGATTTGTGTGCTGATATTGAGTCAGTCCAAATGAATGCATGGTCGATAAGACTGCATTCATCATGGTTGTTCACTCGTTCCATCGATTCATAATAACTCAACCTGTAAAGCTCTCTAAGGTAATAAATTAGGATTTTGACATGTTGCTAGTGCTTTTATTCACATTGACTTATAGTGAGTGAACAGGCAGGGTTTGAGTCAAGGACACATGAGTGTTGAGACCAGTCAAACCTGCACTAATGATCTCTAACCTGCCACATGCCTGTTCCTATAATCTTTATTCTACAACCCAGATTCCAAAAACATTGGGACGCTGTGTGAAACATCAATCATTTGCAACCAACAACAGTTTTATTAAGTGTTTCCTGAGTTCATGTGTTCATCTCCTTCATACATTCATGTGTTCACAAAGTGTTGAACCTCTCTCCATCCTCACCTGTGAACCACTGAGTCTTTCCAGGATGAACCTTTCATACCCGATCATGATCCTCTCACCTGTTACCACTGAACCTGTTTACCTGTGGAAGGATCCAAACAGGTGTTTCTGGATCAGTCCACAAATTTCACAGTTTTTTCTTGCTCCTGTCCTGACTTGTTTGAAACGTGTTGCTACCCTCAAATTCAGATATTTCCAAAAAACCAATGAAGTCAATGAGGTCAAACAGTAAATATATTGTCTCTGTTTTCGACTGAGTATATGTTAAAAAGGATGAACAAATGATCACATTCTGTTTCACACAGTGTCCCGACTTTTTTGGAACCAGGGTTGTACTAATTGTCTGTTTGTTCACTTTACAGTTTTCTCTCCATGTCGAGATTCTTTCATGTTGTTGTTTGTGTCTTGCAGACCTGATCCACTGCACCAATGAGCTGAACGTCAGCATCCCCCACCTGGCAGACACGCTGCTGGAGCGCACAGCCAGTAACAGCTGGATAGTGGTTTTCAAAGCGCTCATCACCACACACCACCTCATGATGTACGGCAACGAGGTGAGCCCGACGCACCGACGAACGGGAGCCTGGAGAGGGCAGGGATGATTATTTTATCAAACTCTCATGATGACAAGAGAGCAGTTTGTCATCTCGACATAACAAGCTGTTTCTAATGAGCTCTAACAAAAAAACCTCATGAAAGAGGTTAAGACAGGATTCACTGGGTCCGGTGAACCTGTGATAGACACGTTTCATCATTTTATGATGAGTTTTATCGACTATATGATTCATTTATTAATCAGGAGAACTATTTACAGAATTATCTATAATGTAATAGTCGTTGATTGCAGCTCTGCAGTAAGTGATAAACTATTGATGTAGCATCAGACCCGTGCACACAGGACTCAATGAAAGGTTGAAAGCAGGACACTTCCTGTACAATCTCTGCACCTCCACACACAAACACGACGTTTGCCAACCGGCTAACCCGAGTTCTTGATCTGTCCAGTCTGACATTTCGCTCGCCAGGTTGCAGCAATTTCTCTCTAACACCTGCAGCGAGTTTCTTTGAAGCTGTATCTTCCATGTGTCCAACAAGGACTGATGAGGTATCCAGCTGACATTTCAATGGCCGGCGTGACAAATCAACTCACTACATCACTCGCACTAAAAAAGCAACAACCAAAGTCTCGGTCTAGAAAGATTATTCAAAGTGTTCAAACAACAGAGCTTTGTGTAACACAAGTAGTGACGTGACATTTTGACGGATTAGATATTTGGGTTTACCTGACCAGACAAACTGTGAGGTAAAAAGCTCCATGAAGTGGAACCTTTACTTCTGTAATGTGATGAATTTCCTGTCAAAACACGATGTTGAAATGGGACCAGTGGAAACTATAAACCATTGGGATATCTTTTAACAGAAAAAGGCTCTTTTAAATTGATAGCAGGGGAAGATTGTAAATGTTTTTACTGCTCATTTCTTTTGTTAATGTTTGTGCAAAGTGAGCCAAAACTTGAGGAGTCGACTCTCAGTAATAAAATAGGCTCCGAACTGGCAACCAAGACCAACGTTGACCCAAAAACAAAACAAAACGAAACACGTCATAAGCGAGCGTCAAGTCAAAAATAAACTAGAGTCGCAGTTTCAATACATTCTTCAGCTGCTGCGTTATCAGTATTGGACATTTAATTTTTCATCTGCTATTTTGTGCCACGTCAAGTCCTGACGTTTATAATAAGACAGCTGCAATTTTTAAGGAAGTCAAAGTTCTAAGTCAACCAACAGTGAAATGCTCATGAGGCTGTAACTCCTGTCGGTCCTGCTGTTGTGTCTGTGTGGACATGACTTCATGTTGTCAGAGAACAGCATCAGATAAGTCACTAACTCTTTCCTCTCTTCCTTCTCTCTCCCCATCAGAGATTGATGCAGTACCTTGCCTCCAGAAACACGCTCTTCAACCTCAACAACTTTCTAGATAAGGCTGCACTACAAGGTGGTTTAATGCCATTTGGCTGTTTGTAAACTCAGCAGTGCTGTACGTCTTACAAAATGACTTTATGTCCGACTCTCCCCGGCTCGCTAACGCTATCAATACGACCATTTCAGAGTCTATTTCAGAGTCTATTTCAAAGCTACTGACGAATGAATGCCTTTTGTTTGAAACAAGAAGCTGCTGAATGATACTAAGAGTGGAAACACATGCTCAGTGACTTTGTAATTATATATAGTGAAAAGTAAAAATAAGTAAATATATCTCAAGGTAAAATGGTGCAAGAGCCAGTTTGACATATCGGGGAGAAGCAGATTGCTTATGGAGAAGTTAGTCTATTTCATATGAGAGGGATTATGGCTTCTTAACCTGATTTGAAAATAGGCCAAGGTGACCAGTCTCTAACTGCAGCGCCCCCTCTTATGTCCCCAGGGTATAACATGTCAACTTTCATCAGACGCTACAGCCGCTACCTGAATGAAAAAGCCATGTCTTACAGACTAGCAGCAGTGGACTTCACCAAGATGAAGAGAGGGTAACAAACTCAGCACTCTGACACTGACATGCAAGCCTCACTGACATCATGCTCAGTCGATCAGGGCGGGGTTATCACTTTGTCAAACACGTGATTGTATAAAGGAGATTACTACATGGGCACAGGAGCATTTTATAAAACCGTTCTGCATTGATTTATGTTTTACACAGCCTACCAACTTTTCTGGAATAGGGGTTGTATATGTCAAGTTTATGGTTATTATGGGACTTTTTGACCAAATAGGTGTCGCTGTTATTTTCCATTTTCATCAGACAGCAGTTGTACTTGTAATGTATTTTCATTTTTATGCTCCACTTCAACTGTACAGCAAATACATTTTCTATTTTTTGCTAAAGTGAACCTATCTAACTTCTGCTGAACAACGGCCACTGTTGTCACAAATGGCAATGTTAGTGCATTTTAGTGCTTATAAATTCATTCATTTATAGGAGGTAGAATGTGCTGTTTTCTCTTTCATAACTAACACAGTCTCACTTTAAAAGGTGTTTCTTGTATCCACACTACAAATCTGTATACGTGTTGTTCCTTAACTCTGTTGGTTCTAAAGGACCTCCTGATACGCACACGTAAACACCATAGTCTGCAGGTCTGATGAGTGTGTGTGTGTGTGTGTGTGTGTGTGTGTGTGTGTGTGTGTGTGTCTGATTGCCAGGGCTGACGGCGTGATGCGCACCATGAACACCGAGAAGCTGATTAAGACTCTGCCCACCATTCAGAACCAGCTGGATGCACTGCTGGATTTCCAGGTAAACATCTGACTTAAAGACACAAGACGCATATAAAAAAAAAAAAAAAAAAAAGTGTGGCACTCACTGCAGTTTCTTGATCTCTTCCTCTCTTCTTTCCTGCAGCCGAACTCCAATGAGCTGTCCAACGGAGTGATCAACACAGCCTTCATGTTGCTGTTTAAAGACTCCATACGGCTGTTTGCTGCTTACAACGAAGGGGTCATCAACATGCTGGGTAAAACACATACACACAATACACATACTGAGTCCATTTTCTTTTTATGTCACCTCTGATGTTGAGATCACAACTGTGAGTCCACTCGATCCGCCTTTAAAGGGAAATCAATTTTTCCTCCCGACTGTCTCTCAAAGTCCAATTAAAGACTATAAAGATCACCTTCTTTTCTTACATTAATTATTAAGCCATTGAGGAGTCGGGGGCTGAAAAGACTCCAGCAGACTCTTCACTGAGGAGTTCATTAAACGATTCATTACTTAATTGACCTGATTGGAGGTGCTTAACATGGATATTGGGAATTTATTTCTATATGTGCCGGCAAAGTCATTAAGCATTTCTTCGACTGTAGACACTTCCTAAAATTAACATCCAGCACCTCAGTGGACTAGATTAAATCTAAATGAAGTACGAGTACTTTTCTTTTGAATAAACAGCGATCTCATGCTGATGATGGTTTTCTGATGCACAGAGAAATACTTTGACATGAAGAAGAACCAGTGCAAAGAAGCTCTGGAGATCTACAAGACTTTCCTCAACAGGATGACCAAACTGTCCGAGTTTCTCAAAGTGGCAGAGGTAACGTCCGTTTGTCCCGCTGCTCCTCCTCAGAGGAAACACAGAGGGCCACAGTGTCTGTCTGGAGTAAATCTCGACGGTCTCCTCTCCTCCTCGTTTAAACCTTATCTCCATGTTCTTTTATCGTTTTCTCCCGTTTCTCAGAAGTATTTAACCTGCACAGAAAATAATCCTCTTCAACCTGTTGAGATTTGCTCCAGACGTCTGTCACCTTTGGGATCTGATTTACGGTCTAAAGCTAAAACTGACCGTAGATCAGCGTCCAGGGGCTTTCTCCTCCTTAATCCTCCAAGTCTTTTTTTGCCTCTAGATTTTCTCCTGTTTCTGTCCTTCTCTTGCCCTGGCCTAGGGAGAGGGTTGCTCCAAAACAGTGATTAATGGCTGAGTCTTAGCCTATCAGAGAGCCACTCATGTAGAGCTTCCAGTTGAGGGACCCCTCGCGTGCTGCCTGTTCACATGCCTGCACTGCATGCCCAAGCAAGCTCTTTTTCTCTCACTATCTCTGTCTTCCTCTTATTTTATTTCCTCCCTTTTCTTCAAAAAAAATATTTCTTTTTAATGGCTGTTATCCAATTAACAGTTGCAGTCCTCGCTAGGCTTCCCAGCGAATATAAACAGTTTGATCCTCTGTAGACTGCATAGCATCCATCTTCAAAGGCTTTCTCTCTGCTTGGTTTCGATCCCATTTGGAAGAAGGTTTGGGGTGCAGCCGCTCGATCCAAAGAAAAAAAAAAAAAAAAAAAAAAAAAACAACCAGACTAACGTTGACTTTAAGGACCCATTCATTTTACCTGTCTAACAAAATGTGTGCTTGTCTGTTTGTATGTCATCTGTGTCCCTCCCCTGTCTTTCTGTTCAAAGTCAACATTAGTTGAGTGTCTTCCTTTTGGATGTGTCTTACCTGTCAGTCACGTGACCTGTTGTCTGCCCTCTCTGCCCTGCCTGTTCGATCAGTCGGTGTGCTCAGCATCCATTTCAAACCAGTCTCCAGATCTCAGTGTGTGTGCGTACCTATAAGTGTGTGTGTGTGTACATATACTGTTTATATATATTATAGGTGTTTGTATGCGTGTGCATGCGCCCTCCTCCCCTCCTCCTCTGTTGTCTTTTATTTGTTTTCCTTTCCAGCCACTGCATGAAGTAATGAATGCTTGGGTTTGATTCTTCTTTCTCCCTCCTCCTCCTCTTCCTCCTCTTCCTCCTTCACATGCCTCTCTTCCCTTTGTTTACTCTGTTGGGTTTTTTGGTTTACTCCTTGTTTTATTATTACATTTGGTTTATTTTTTATTTTGCCTCCCTCCTCCCTCCCCTACCCCTCCCTCCTTTTTTGTGACACAGCAAGTTGGGATAGATCAGGGCGACAGCCCCGATCTCACACAGGTCAGTCTACATCTCATCTCAATCAGTCAATAAACCAGTCAGTCAACCACTATTTAAATCCGTCAAGTCAATCCCATAATGCTTCATTCTTAACGCTCCCGTTCCCTACTCACCCTACAGACCTGCCCACACTGCAGCTGCCCCGTCTTCCTCCTCTCTTCTTCACTCTCCTTAACACCTTCGCCTCTTCTCCTTTTTCTCTCTGAACAGAGTCTAGAATAGAGACGAAACAGTAAATGAAGACCTGCAAATAGCCTTGAAGCACATTTTTTTTCACCACAATTTCTAAGCATTAGTGCAGGATTTTCATTTTTTGCTTATTTGACTCATTGTAGAGCAAATTTTACTCGGAGGTAAGATTTTGAAAGCAGCATTTTTGCAGCAAAAGTTTCGAGCCTCTTTTTTTTGCAGATTTCTATTTTAGATGTCCATGACCGGGGCTTAGTATCTGTCTGAATTTTCCCAGCAGTCTTTCTGGCATTTTCAGTGTAAATATCAAGGCTTGTCTCTTCATTCAAAGGCTTATCATCCAAATAAGTCAGCACAGCTTTATGAAATAGGTTTTTGCTCATATACGCAGTGTTCAAATCATTTTTCCTGAAAAAGATTATGTCCCTTTGCATTAGCTGTGGGGAGAGCAGCGAATGGTTTTTATTAAGTAGGTTTCTGCAAATATGGCTTGGATAGGTGCACATAATGCCATCATAAGTACTGCATATCATGCCGAAGGCCCCAAATGCATCTTATCCTTTTCAGTGGACGCATAATTGGATGTTTACAATGTGACAAATCAGGTAGCAAACTGGAAAGGGCGGACTTTTAAAAATGAATGAATGCCATGTTTGTAGTGCTTATGAAGACCTTATATGCCCTTATTCAACAACATAGTGACCCATGCCTATACTGAGCTCTAGATATGTGTCTGTTTTACTTTTAAACTTTTAGCATATTCTAGATTTCTCTGAAGAAGGATATCCAGAATTCGCATTTTACTCTCTTTCCCCCTTAAAATAAGTATATGAGAAATCTTTTCTTTGCTTGTTGTGTTTGCACTGTGTTCTCTGGTGCTGAAATGTAAGGCTCTCGATGAAAACCGTGGTATCACATGTGGTCAAAACGAACCCATCCATCCCTTTTGTTTTCCAATAAAGAGTGCTGGCCAGCTGCTCAATGTGTATACCTGGTTTTTCACCAGACGTTTACATTTCACTGAGTTAACTTCCTTGGCTTCCAGTGGGATAAAACTTTTTGTTCTTGACTCTTTTATTTATTGCTTGATTCCCAAACAAAATCCAATGAATAATCTGTTAATCTGACTTTTAACCTAATGTGGAATCCACAAGTTAACTCTTGATTTTGGGACTGTGATTTTATTTCTGAGTATTTGTTTGTAAGTGTGTGTGTTTACGAGAGCGTTTGTGCACTGCCGGCCTCTGCATGGGCTCATTAGACGGTTCAGAGATGTGTTTGTTGTGTTTCTACTCTGGAGCCCTGCAGCAACGATGCTCTGCTCTGTCCTGACCTGTCAGTCCCGCTGTGGACTCGCTTGCATGATCCAAGGCTGATGTGTGCATGCTGGTCAACCAAACCTGATGAAACCAAATGCAAAAAAAAAAAAAAAAAAAAAACGAACAAAAGCTGTCGTAGAGTAGATACTGAATCTGAGGATGATGTCTCAATTTTTGCTGCTGCTTTGTGTGTGCGTGACTGTGAGCGAGTTAGATGAAATGAGGAGGTGGTGAGATGGAGTGAGAGAAAGCAGTGTGTCCCATGTTGTCCACTTGGCTGTGGTTCTAATGTTGCCCCATCACCCAACCACAACCCCCCCCATTTACCCCTTCCTCAGGCTCCCAGCTCTCTCCTGGAGGCTCTGGAGCAGCACCTGGCCTCTCTGGAGGGCAGGAAGCTCAAGGACCTCTCCACCGCCAGCAGGTACAATCACATCACTGAGAAGCTTCTCAGGTCTGATGCATCAGTCACTTGATACTACTGTTACTTATCATGTTCACCAGAATTGTCATTGGCTTCGTAAAGTGCTGCTACTACTGCTGTTGTATGAGTGGTACTTCTACTACTTCTAGTACTATAACTGCAACTACTGCCTGAAATGTGAACTATCTCAGGCGATTAGACCCCCATCACGACACCCCTTATAAACTGCACTTCAGTTGCCACCAACTCTCTGAGGACGCACTGATGTTTGTGGATTGGATTTTTTTCCCCCTAATGAGGCTCATTTGCATAGTAAGGGGTCAGTTTTGTACCAAATGTATGCATATTGCTTCATTTGAATAAGTAGCACTGGATCAGCCAGACGCTATTTGCTTGGCAGCGCCGTTTGACCAGGTGCTGTGAGAATGACATGGTGTCTTTTTGTCTCATTTGGGCAGGTTTAGCAGCCACTATCCCTTTTGTTTATTTGAGTGTTTAATTGTCATTTAACCTGATGACTTTATAAAGAGTCGGACAAAACTCTTTTTTTCAAAACTGAAAACAAGCGGACATCAGATACACGCCTGTTTACAGACCAATCAATTGCAGGTATAGGCAGAGGAAGCTGAGGTCTGTATGTCATGTATAGTTGTAATGTGCACTCGCATTATTGCAGCGTGAAACCAAAACTTACTGGATAAAATGTACGTATACAATGTGAGAAATATATGAACCTTTGTTTGGACTTTCAGTTGTGAAAAATCTCTTCGATTCTCTTGTTAAAATAAAGTTACAGTTACAAAGTGCAACTCAATACAAAGAGAAAAGACAGAAAACAAAGCAATATAGCAACCTGGCAAATTCTGCAGGCTTTGCAAAAATGTGTGTGTGTGTGTGTGTGTGTGTGTCTCACCCTCAGATCCAGCACCTTGTCCAGTGCGGTGTCCTCTCTCTCCAGCACTGGCATCTCTCTCAGCCGAATGGACGATAAGACAGAAGACAACAGACTGCAGCAACACAAGGCGAGACATTTGCAAAACAATGTCAAACTCACATACGTATATAAATAGATTTAGACAGCTAATACTGCACGTCAACAATAATGTAGTGAATGGAAGCACAATATGATCATTGTCAGGGCGTGAACATTTCACAGAGATCACGTCAGTTTGTGTGAACTGTGAACAAGAGTGTACGTCGAATCCCTTTGTCCTCTGCGCTGTTGTTGAAGTTGAACGGACAAGTGCATTAATCCTGCAATACAGTGAAATACACTGTCTGTTTCTGGCTGCTGGCCTGTGGTGTACAGAGATGCACAGAGAATGAAAATGAAGTCACAGTCTCAAGACTCTCTGCAGTGGATTTTTCATTCCACTAAAGAAGCATCCAGGACCAATCAAAAGCGCAGTGGGGAAGAATTATTTATAATGACTGTGCTACTTAATGTGAAGGATAGTTTCCTAAAAGCAGGTCAACACTGTTCATGTTTGCTGCAGGGCTCTGTGGAAATGTCACATCTTACTATTGATGCTTCCCCTGCAGGAGGACAGTCACAAGGTGATCGACATTCAGACGCCCAACGTGTCACCCAGCACCCAGTCAGTGGGCAGTGCCAACAGCAGCGGGGGGGCCACAGATCTCTTCTCCAACTCACCCATTGTACCCGTCAACAACCAGTGAGTCCAACATCTGTATTCACAAAGTGTAAAACATAGTGTAATAGTGTAGTATTACAGTTTTTATTGTTTTCTGTTTTGTCGGCTTGTTAGACTTGGGTTTGTTGTTTCATTTAGTCCCCTCACCCCAGTTCTTTAGCAAGAGGCCTTTTGCCTAGCTGTCATTATAAATTAGATTTTTTAAAATGTTTTTTTTTTCTGGTTGCATAAAAATGAGATGAGAAAAAAAAAATCTCTCTCCTTCCTGCAGTGTGCCAAACCTGACCAGTGAGCTGTTCACCCTGCAGCCGAACTTCACCCCCATCCAGACCACACACACTGTGCCCAACAATAACAATGCCTGGGGAGGTAGGCCTGCGCACACACACACACACACGTAATCATGCAAACATACAACGAAGCGTGCAAATAAATGCCCACTCACGCACACACAGCTCAGAGCTGGATCCGCTGTGACAGTGATGTCCAGTTGCTTCATGCTCTTGACTCATTTCCTCTTTTTTTTTCCTCCTTTCGTGTTACCATGGTAACCTTTGGATATCAGGTGACCTGCTAAAGCCAGCCCCGCCCACTCAAATTCACAGCCCCGGAGCCCCATTGCACTCTGGGAAAATGCTGCCCAATGATTTGGACTCTTCATTAGCCAACCTCGTTGGCAGTGAGTGAACAGCGTCTCTCTCTCCAAATATTCAGTGTCATTTTTTATGTTTCCTGTGGTTCTTCTCTCACTGTGTTACTCCCTTTCGACTGATGTCCTGTTTTCCTTCTCTCAGACCTGCAGTTTGGGGGGACACCAGCTAAAAAGTAAGTGGGTTTTTTCTTCATCTTAGACTTAGCCACAAGACACAATGAGTCAGCTGTCAATCAAGTTCGATCACTGTTCACACTCTCTTATGATTTCTGTTTTGTTTTCGCCTAATCTGTGCGTGTGTGAATGCTCTGTGTGTGTGTGTGTGAGAATGCTCTCTCTCTCTCTCTGTGTGTGTGTGTGTGAGAATGCTCTCTCTCTCTCTCTCTCTCTCTGTGTGTGTGTGTGTGTGTGTGTGTGTGTGTGAGAATGCTCTCTCTCTCTCTCTCTCTGTGTGTGTGTGAGAATGCTCTCTCTCTCTCTCTCTCTCTCTGTGTGTGTGTGTGTGTGTGTGTGTGAGAATGCTCTCTCTCTCTCTCTCTCTCTCTGTGTGTGTGTGTGTGCGTGCATCAGGCCGGAGCTCCAGTGGAGTCAGCTGGTAGAGAAGAAGCCAACAGGAGGAAGCAGCTGGCAGTCGAAGACCATGTGCACCAGCACCAACTGGACTCACACCACCCATCCCATGGCACCTGCACCCATGCCCGTTCCTCAGATGGTAACTCTAAAGCCACTCACATTGTCATCATGTTGTTGTTTTAACGGGTCAATTATGCATGGTCACATACTTGGAGTCCACTCACACAAGCTTTCAGTTGTGTTGCCTAATTAGACCCCAAGACAGAAGGGGCATATACAGAGGTGGATTGACAGCTTATTAATTTTCCTCATTAGTTACAAGCAGGACAATTATTATCACTGGGTGCGCTCCAAAACCGGACCAATCACAGCGCTGATTTGAACCTGTTGGCTGTGACTTTCACTCCGCCTCAGTTCAGACCACAAACAAGTGAAATACTACGTGTCCTAACGGCAGCGTAAACAACACAGACCAAAAAAAGCAGATACTTCACACGGCTTGTGGTGGAATCCAAATGGAAAAGCTCATGTAGCTTCTCAATTAAAAGCTGTGAAAGATGAAATTAAAGTTTACAGCAGCGTCTCCACTACGTGTCTCTGTTTGATCATCAGCCTCCTACGCCGCCACCTGCGCTCCATTTAAGCGTGTTTCAGTGCCTTTGGCGCCGTCCTACAAGCAGCACAACAACTGTTTTCAGTTCACTATTAGTTTGGTGACATGATGTAATCCCCATCTCATCCTGACGACAGGTCGCACTGGCCAGAATAAATAACCCGAACATCGATGCTTCTCCAGTCTACAAACAACCAGTTTACAGATGAGTTTTAAATGCACCAATTTTTTTTATTGTTGCCATTTATGGCTGCAACTAATGATGATTTCATTATTGATTAATCTGATAATTTTGTTTTCAATGAATTGCTTTACTCCTTAGTCTATAAAATATCCATGACCATCATAATTTGTCCAAGATGTTCAAATTGCTTGTTTTGCCCCAAATTTAAAGATATTCAGTTTCCAATGATAGAAGCTTAAATCTGCGAATATTTGTCAAATTAGCTTGAAAAATTATTTAAACTATTGATCCCTTATCAAACCAGTAGCAGATTCATTTTCAGCTGCAGTTCTAATATCGTTCTTTCCAAAGCACAGAAAATCCTCAGCTGAGGCTTGACTTAAATGTACTGACGGGAGAAAATAAAATCAACTCCCTGTGTCGTGAATTTCATTACATGATTCTGTGAACTCCAAGAATCATCTGAAATAAAAATAAGAACACACCAGGAGTGTGTTTTCTGGTAGCTCCAAAATAACTGTAGAAGATGAAACGAAGAAATCTACCTGACAATAAGGTCTCTGTGTTACACAGGATGTGGATTCCTCTAGGAGACATCTTTTGAAGAAGTGTTGTAAAGTGTATTAATTTGGTGCCATCCATCATTTTGTCTCTTAATGATACGATATCTCAGTGTGGAATGAAACTCATCAAACATACCTGTTGGCCAATTGTAACTTTTCCCGCTGCATTCAGGGATTTTTGTAGGAGCTCCCAAATGTGTCTCTGTCCTTTGTGCTCCACTCTAATTATCTCCACGTCTCTTCCATTCAGTCTGGTCTCATCTTTTAATTTTCAGCTGATTGACCTCTCAACTCAAACCGCTCATTTATTCAGCAAATGGCTCGGAAAGGCGGTGGCACGGCTTGAATAGAAAGCAGATGAGATTGGAACATGAGGAATGGGCAAAGGTCGAGTTTATCCCCTCTGCACGAACATGGCTTTTATTATTCTAACTTTCTTTTTCTCCAACTCTCCACAGAACGGGATGATCTATACTGGCTATGTAAGTACCTTTGTTCACTGCCCGTCCCCATCAATCGTCTTTCTGCACCTGAGTGCGTCCTGACATCTCCCTAAAACTTCTCTGCTTTGCTTTAAAAACCTGGACCTTGTGGCACTTTTATTACGAGGATGTTTGTTTTGAATTATCAGAGGGAAAAAAAAGGGAATTATTTTCTTTATTGTGCTGCCTTGGCATTGTTGTTTCATCCCTTGTGATTATTACAGGCTGCCAATCTACTACCTCCATTCATCTGTGTTAAACATAACACCTCCTTTGTTGCTCAGGATTAGGTGTTTTCCTTCACACAAACAAATGCAAATGTTTAAGACAGTCAAAACATTTCTGGCTTTGTTTGCGTGACAGGTTAGACACGAGGCTGACAGTATCAGGATTATGTTTGCAATCAACTTTTAGGTCAAGATTAAGACAGAAAACCGTCTATTGTGTTCCTCTTTTTTCCTGTTAAGGCTCCAGCACCAGTGGCTTTTCCTATGACGACACCCCAAGTGCCTGTGTATGGAATGGTAAAGAACAGTCTACGCTCAGTTTTCATTCGTACTCTACTGCTCAATCTACCCTGAATCTGATCTTTCTTTCCTCTCCATCCACCTTCTACCTGGTCTTCACCTGCACTCACCTGTCCTCTGACCAGCTCCCTCCTCAGATGAGTCATCAGATGGGGGGCGTTCCCATGATGCCCCCGCAGCCTGTCATGTACAACCAGCCTGTCCTGAGACCCACCAATCCCTTTGGGCCCATCCCGGGGACGCAGGTAACACACACACACACACACACACACACACACGTATTAGTGCATTTACCATATAGTTAAAAGCAAGTTAGTATGTGGCATATATTGCAAATTAAAAATCTAACATTATACAGAGCCACAATAAGATTTAACACTGTTCTTTAACATGAGTTCATTTGACATTCGGAGTTAGACGCACTTTCATTTTAACCTCACAGACTCCAGCTCCACCACACTCATGTCAGTGCAACCTGAGGCGTTTTTCTTTTTTTAACTTGCACTTGTATATGTACACGAGGCTCTTGCCTAATAAATACTTTCAGTTTTCTCTCAGGAATTCACAGTTTATCTCCCAATAAATGTGGACATGTTTAGGAGGCAATAAAGGAGGAGCAAGGGGAAACAGTCCAAACTGAAGCTTGACTGAACAATGGGCTGCTCTTGCTTTTATGCTTTGGAAAGTGTTGCTTAAGGGGAAGTACAACCCTGATTCCAGGAAAGATGGGACGGTGTAAAACATTTTAAAAAAATAATCCCTTTTGACAGATACTCAAATGAAAGCAGTACAAAGACAATATATTAAATGTTTGATCATCACCGCCGCTGATAACTGTAAATATCTGCTCATTCTGAATCTGATGGCACAGGACACAGAACACAGGATTGTAGAAAGGAGATTAATATATGGCAGAGGTCATCAAAAGGCGGACCGTGGTCCGGATCCGGACCCAGAAGTTGTGCCATACGGACCTGGACCTATAACCAAAGCAGAAGGCTATGATTTAAAATCTGACGCTTCTATTTTAACTCGGCGCAGCTTTTGTAGTCTTTACAGTAGTGGTTAAGTGGATATAAGGAAACACATGAACCAATTACATGCGAGTTAAACCATTCCAAGTGATACCACTCAGCCAATCAAGTCTGTGCCTTCCAGGCCGAAAATATTGCGACTCGACGGTGTAGACAGATGAGAGAGTTAGAGTCAAGTTGCCCATAAGGAGACACTAGACAGAAAAAGAAAGATAGCAATACATATAGAAAACAAAGGGAGATATTTCCTCCCTTTACTTTATTTTTTCTGAAGTTAAGCACTTTGTTTGAGCATACACAATTTTCACATTGTATTTATTTTCTTATTTTGAAATGCAGCCCTTTTTTATTTAGTAAATGAGAGAACACTATGCATATCGGCAGTCATATACATAAGTTCATTTCTATGTTACCTGACAATAAATATTGTCAAAAAGTTTTCGAATTGTCTTTAATTAATTTGATTTGACAGGTATTGAATGCATGCAGATGTTGATACAACTACTAGGCTACTTAAATATAGATCACATTATATAGTTAAACATTATGATCTTCGGACCTTTGCATGAAGAAATGTTCTCCCACTGGACCTCTTTAAATTTTAGTTGAATACCCCTGATATATGGGATCAGGAACACTTTGTGAAACTGTTGTCGTTAAACACAGTTTGTTTCCAAAGGACTACATTCTGTTTTAACTTATGTTTGCACAACATCCCAACTTTTTTGGAATCAGGGTTGTAGTAGTTATGGAGCTATAGACAATTATCTTAAGTGTAGGAAATAGTCACATAGAAGAAAACTGGGCAGAACAAATGTACATTAAATTATTTCATCATAAAGAAACTGAATTGCTTTGGACATCTCTCTCTCTCTTTACAAAGATAGATAGTATAACAGCATAAGAACGGTATGTATGCTGCAAATTTTCTAGAATAACTGTTGCACTTAACAATTGATAAGTAGCGTTCAAGCTGTGCACCCCTCAAGAACTATGAATTATGTTGTCAGATAATTTTAAGTTTGGAGGGAAAAAAAAAGTGTTTTTCACAGCGAGGCTGCGGCTACAATACGATCAGGAGAACAAACAAGTACATTTTGCCCAATTATTCAAAACATAACAGAGTAATATATGTAATTGCTTACCAAGCACTCACGCTCACTGAGAAGCTGTTTTCCTGGCACTGCAGCAGGTAATGTGCTCGTCAATAGATGCCTGAAGACTTGATGAGGTGTTTTGTTGAACTAAATTACTCTCCATCCTCCTCCCCCCCCTCCTCGTCTCCTCTGCAGATGCACTTCATGTAGGGATGATGTTGTAACCATGGCAGCAAAGCCGAGAGAGCGAAGGCGAGAGGGAAGAGACGGAGAGAAAGAAAACAAATCCAGAACCAAATCCAGTGCCGGAGGAAGAAAAGAAGAAGACAGAGGAAAAAAGGGAGGGGAGAGGAAGAAGGAGAGAGGACCAGAGGAAGAGATGAAAGAAGTGCTGATGTCTGTTTCCATGTCGCCTGACCCTCTAATCTCCTCTCCTCTCTCCACACGGCTACTGATCTCTGTCTTTGAATCTCTTGTGCCGGGGCACCAGAAGCTCCGCATCAATCCCACTCATCCTCTGTTTGATTTGCCAATTCAAACGGCGAACGCGACCTGTGATGACACTACGAAGACTGACAGCTCGACGGAAGTGCAGAAGCTCCGTTGCCACTTCCTGACCTCCTCGTCCCAATAAATTCCCTCACAACAAAAAACTGACCCTCCTCCCTCTCCATCCCACAACCGAATCAAACTCGGAGGACACGCGTCTCTTTCTCTGATTGGATTGTTTGCTGGCACTTTACTCAATGTGAACTTTGCCAAGGGTGTATGTCTGCGTAGGTGATTTTAGCATCATGTTCAGATTGGTTCCCCCGTTGCGTGTCATCCATCACCTGATGTCAGATGTAATTGATTTGAATGTGTGTGTGTGTGCGTGTCCCTTTTTCTACATTTCAATGTGCTGCATCGACATTACCCTTTGAGTCTTTTTACGAGCTCCATTTGTTCTTAATTGCCAACTTCACATCAAGAATCCGGCGTGGAACGATAATTTTTGCGGGCACGTCTGTTTGTGAGTGTGTGTGTGTGTGTGTGTAGGTACTGTATGTGTTTCTCTTTTGGTACCTGATGTCATTGCTGTGTTGCCCGACACCAATGTGTTACTGCACTGGAACTAACTGATGAAAGCACTGAGCCAGACCCAGGCATCGCATTTGGATGTAAACCTCTTACACTAACTTTGCTACTTGGGGACGTGCTGTACACACTGTGTATTTTGTTCTATTTTTTTCTTTTTCGCTCCTCTACAGCTGTGCAATATCATGCAATCGCGTTACTGTCTTTCCCGCCCATCTGTAGGCTGTTTAGAAGCTGTCTCCTGCTGTCGTGTTGTACTTCCTGTGTGTCCACATCAGGTCTCTGTACAGTACTTTTGGTTTGGTTTCTAACCTGTTCTGTTTTACCCGTACTGCTCTAAAAGTAGTGAAAAATGCACTGAGAGCCAGACAGAAAGACGACTGGATAGAAGAGAGGATTCTCAGTCTGGCCAATTAGAAACGTCCTCCCTGTCCTGAGCATCCTGTCCAAAACGAGTCTCCTGTGAAGTCCTTTACACGCCAGAAAAGATGGATAAGCGTCATTATGGCAGCATATGTCTCACCTCCACTTGGAGGAATTAAAGACATTGCTAACGCAGAGATGGGTTTGCTAATGTAGTGTTAACATTTATGGGCAGGACAGCTAAAGGTCAGTCGCAGGAGTCAAACGAGGACCAGACCGTCGGAAAGCGACCGAGGGTAATGTCTGTCGATCACGACCCGAGTAATGCCTGCAGTGACGACATACAGATTAATTCAGACAGCCAGAGATGGGAGGCTTTAATGAGGCGTTAAATGTTAATGTGGCTTTTCTGGCAGATCCAAGGTCAAGTTAGACCCACAGACAGACTATATATATATAGCACAAACCTTCGAAGAGGGGGACAACGCTCTGCTGCACAAAAACCTAAAATCATTGCTGGGATGTACAGTTGAAAGGGGCAATAATCGATTGGGGATGAAGTCGTTTTCTATTGATTGTGTCTGTTCTATGTACATGTACTGTATGTGTGTTTGTGTGCACATGCCTTCCCATAGAGATAAACAGGGTCATGTTCCTCAGTTAGAGATGAAAGGTCTCTAGTGAGCTGGTAGCGTGTACTAACTTAGCAGTGAGTGTTATTGTGACCGTGTCTCAGTCTGTACAAGCCGACATCAAATTAAGGGGGATTAGGATCGCTCATCTGCTGACAAACGAACAAGGAGCCCCGAGTCATCGGACCTGAAATCTCAATGCGAATCTTGAGGCGAACCTCTCCAGACAGCTGGAGCTGCACACGCTGGTGAGTCCTGACAAGCTCATCAGAGAATTGCAACTGTATTGTTGGCGTATCGTTACGATTCACCCTCGAACTGTAACCGCTGGCGACGCAAAAAAAAACAATCTCCCTGCAGCTACGACTCTACTACCAGCAGAGCCAGACTCCAGTGTTAGACATGGTCACCAAGCAGGCAGAGATTCTCTGACGTTTCGAAATAAGAGGCCAGCTGACATTTGGATATCTCCTTTGGAAAATTGTTGTTTCACCCTCCTCCATTACTCGTCGTTCCAGTGGTTTCGTCTTTCTCCGTCAGCTGAATGCTCTTCTCATTGTGCACTTCACTCCCACGATGCAGCTCAATCCATCCTGGGCCAACCTCTGACTGTTACTGTGTCCTCTGTATATAGGTAATGCTGTTCATGTGTTTTTAGACGTGCTCTCTGTAAAGTGATCGAAGCCCCATTGGATGACGTACTGTACGTGGGACAATTTATTGCTGTATCTGTGTTTGAATGGTTGTATTTTGAAGGTGTCATCATCCAGGGATGGGTGGGTGGGCGGGTTTGATGTTTGTGTCCATCTCGAGGAGGAAGGGGGTGGGGTTCGGGGGCGGGGTGGGTCAAGGGTAAACTATCACAACTGGTCTATACCAAGAGTGTCTTCATCGAGGAAGTGGACAGGACAGGGTCTGTCCTCTTCGAAACAGGAACATTTTTTTGCACCAAAGTCATCATCAAAGCGCAGCTTCTTCTTATTCAAGGTCACTACGGATGGATATCAGAAATCAAAAGGATTTTTTTTTTTGTTCTTTTATTTTTAGAGACAAAGAAACTGTCTTTTTTTGCATGATTAAGTGTCGTCTTTTTATTGGCTTGTGTGCCCGGTAAAAGCATGACCATTGTGTGAACTCTCACTTACCGGTGTGTTTGGAAAATGTTAAGGAAATTTCTCCATGAGATTTTTTTACTTACCTCTTGACATGAACGTTCATTGACATTCATAATCAACTGTTTTACAATGTAGGGTCTGTAACTGTTTGAAGGCTGCCTCGCATGCAGAGATGCAATTTGCAAGTAACCCATCAAACTTCAAACCCAGTTACCATAACTGCATCTTTGTAAAACAACATGGATGTCAATGCCAGTTATCACCTAGCTAGCTAGACATTGCAGTCTTGTAAAATTGCTCTTTATTAAAGCGTTGCTATTTTCAATACGTGTGTTTGAATGCTCGCTCCTTTTTCATACTATGCCAGCAGCATCATGGGAGGTTGTGATTCAAAGTCAAAGTACTGTAATATGTGTTTAGTCTGGTCCATATTGTGTGGTGTTTTTAAACGTGTTTGCCCAGTCTTGTCCTGTCTGTTGCCATTAACTGGACTTTTTCTTTCCTCGTCATCCTCTAAAGCACAGACTGGTTTCCTGAAACCAGGCTTGGAAGAAGCTTCAACTATACTTTGAGACAATTTAGGCAAACTAGGCCCGGAAGTGTACAAACTTGGGCAAGGGGATTTTGACAGTAATAACTCCACTGTTAAAATGCAGACGGGAATAATCTACAACAAAATTTAGTATCTCCATGTCTGTCAGCCTCTGTACACTTTCATGTTTGTAGCACATAGTTATCAGGAATACATCAGTCCTTCATTTTTCTCCCCCCTGCTAAATCAATAAGAAACACAGCAGAAAAGCTACAAGGCCAACTTTCCTAACAGCGCCTGAGATTAGCAGTTTGAGAAAACTTTCAACAGGTCAGTCTGTTAGAGAAAGCAATTTTTTCCTCTTTCATTCTTTTCATACAAAAACCCAAACGTATATAGCTAGTGCAAACTATTCTTCTACCTGAACTCTAACTTTACAAAACGGATATAGAAGAACTAAAGTCAAAATGGGTCACTAATAGGTCACTTGTAGTCCTGTATTTTCCATAACTGAAGACTCTCAAGACCATTATCTACCGTCTCATGCGTGTGAGATACTACAATACAGACCTTTGTATTAATCGCTGAAGCTACTTCACGGACTAATCTGGCAGCTGGAAACCAGACTTACATGTTACCAGGGCAGAAACTGCATTTCCATGTCGTTATGCCAGTGAAAGGCGCATGATGTCTATGCAGTTTCACGCTCCACCCTTCGTCCATTTACGCACATAGGCCTACTCGTCATATTACCTCAGTATACCCTCAGTATTGTGTATACTGCATTCACTGCACTCATTCAGTACTCTAGTGTCCATCTGTAAACTGTTTGTTGTTGAGGGCATGAAACTCAGCAGTGTCCTCGAAAAAGTCTTGTTAGCAGGGAGTGAGGTTCCATACCTTCAATTTCTTCTCATTTTATTTTTTTGTATATCAAAGTGACTGAATTATCAACAGGTTTGGATTGTTATCAAATTATTGGTTTTTATTTGAAAAGCATAGGTTGATGTTTTTGGAAGAAAATGGAATAAAACGTCATCTGATGCTGAGCTACTTGCTATATAAGTTATTTGCTGACTCCTCCACAAACACTTTGAAAGTAATGATATATTAATTAATCAAGCACTGACTCATTTGATTAGTTTGGGCCTGAGAGTGAAACTTGCACCTTCAAATATTCACACAGAGAAGCTATAGTTCAGTTGAACTTTATTTATTGATAATTAAACATTTCAAAGAACATAGGACAAAATGTAATTTAAAACAAAATGATAATATTTGTGTTCATTGTCATTCATACAAGTTGAATGTGGCATCAAAAATCGTTGTTTTGGGGAGAGGGGGAGTCGAGCGTTGAACCAGCAACCTGAGCCAGGTTATTCGACTCCGAAATGAAGGGCCTACCGATGTGCTCTTAAGCAAGGCACTTAACCCCGAAAGTGGCCCCAGGGGCGCATTTACAAAAACTAAACAACCCGTCCTACCTAAATGTCCCACGTCCAGCTCTGGCTGTGATCGCCTGGTACTCTTGAATGACGGGCTGTTACATACGGGATGTACTACGAACAACATGACTGCTTCAGAAAGTGTTCAGATTTAGAATAAAACACGTGTCCTCCAAATCTTGTGTGTGTGAGCAGTCAGTATGTTGGGAGCAGGAATGTATGAGCAGAGTATGCTTGGGGAAACATGTAGGGATACGATCAGGAAAATCAAAAGAAGGGGAAAAGGGTAATCTCCCATTAAAAAAGGATGGGGGATCCATGTCCAAAAATCTGAAATCCTTACAAATAAAAATCCCTGAAGACAGGTAAGGAATAGGAAGTATGGACACAAGTGTGTCTGGATGTGTGTATGAGTGTGTTTGTCATGTGTACGCGTGTTTCGGGGAGGGGCAGGAGTGTGTGGTCTGAGTGTTTACCTTAGTGGGGGGACACCCCATCGTCCACAGCATTTTCAGGCCTAACGCTGCTGTTTTCCCCATCCCACGCTACAGCTGCGTGTGGCGTACGTCCAGGGCAAGGGCTCAGTTTGGCTCCCTCCCACTCTAGCTGCAATAATCAGCAAGAGGAAGAAGGTGGCTGGAGCAGCAGCAACAACAAGGCATGCAACTAACAGTTCACATGGAGAAGGTGGAATAATGTGGAAATTTAGAGAGGCTATGTGTCAGTTAAACCAAACAAAGCTCTACCAACTCAGGCGGCGAATAAGAAATAAGATGAGTAACTAGTGTGTGGTACAATCACGAACGGAACAACTACTGTAAGTCATAAAATACAGGTGGAATCAGGTGTGCATTAGTATCATTTGCACGTGTAAGTCTGCTTTACATGAGTAATGCAATGAACCCAGTTAAAATACACCCAGGCAGAAGTGTGGGGTTGTCTAGGTGTGGTGTGAAAGCCAGTAATCCTGTGTCAAAATGAGGTGTGTGTTTCTGGTGAGATCAGAAAAGGGAAAAGGAAAAGGTCATCGGTCCTTCTCACCGCTGCTCAGGAAGATCAACGGCCTTTGCCAAGTTCAAAACAAACTTCATATTCACCTGCGGCACGAAGCCTGTCACCTCGTATCCACTCAGTCAATAACCCTACGCTGTACAAATCAGCAACACGCCACTGCACTGCATTTAGAAAAAAATACACTTGCACCTGCGTTCAGCTCAAACAGTGAATCACTGCTTTCTCTTTCACTTCAAATCGTGTGCAATGTCCAGCCACTGTCACACAGACGGTTTGCCTCTAACAAACTGGGACAACAACCCGACTGTCCTACATCATTTTATCTATTTGCCATCTCCAACCGTTTAGGAAAAAAATACAATCACTTCATCTTAATATTAACAGTCAGCGTTCTTACCGTTCAACCAAATGTTGGTTGGTATTACTTTTTCAGTTTTAAAGGAAGGTTTTATGTATTTACATGAGTACCAAGTTGCACATTTTCTGGTATGAAAACAAGCTCAACTTTCCCTCTAAATTATCATTGGATTCCAGTGTGAGCAGCAGCATGACAGCAGCTGATGGGACTGGACCAAAGCTAATGATAGAAAGTGTTGAAAACCAATTTGCAAATTGAAGTATCTGCCCTTCCTCTGGCTTTTATGAATTCAAATATGTACAAATCAAACAAAAACACTACTTCTTCTTCAGTCTGGAGAAATATCAAAAACCTGGGTTCAACTGAGAATCACCTAAAGTCAGAGAAAGATGATGCAAATCAACACAAAATTGAACTAGAAAGAAAGAAAGAAAGGTGAAGTACTTCTGTTGTAATGTTTTAGAGGCAAACAGTGACCTTTAACCCAAAACTCTGACAGGAGATATTTAACTCCTGAGAGTGGGACTTGTTTGTTCCATCTTGATTTGATTGTGTAAACCTTGAAACACACAGAAAGCTTGGGCTAAGCAGAAACACACAAGAACGGTAAGCCATAACAATCTGCACCAAGAGGACATCAAAGTGATACTCGAAGTTTAATTGCTGAAAACATTGGGACATCCACACTGTATTTTTTACCCTGCTCTTATCAAATTCATGACAAAGGTTCAAGCTTTCAGGCTATTCCTCCCAACCTGGAAATGTCCAGCACATGTAATCACAGTCTGGTAATACCATAAATTAAGCCAACCATCCAAATTAAATATGAAGGCCTGTGTGGACAAATTTACTCTGTAGTCACTCCTCACACCCCAGAAACAACAGGTAGCCTATGTTTCACAGTTAATGTGGGTGCAACATAATCTAAGCTTCAATTTCAATAAATCTATTTGCCATTCGTATGATGTTCTAGATGTCCATGAACCAAAATTGAGACAGGCACAAATTATGTCATCACAGCTCTGCACAACCAGCCTGAAACATTCATAAGACAATCTGGTCAATTAACATTCTCAATCTTTACAAAAAGAAGGTTCTTCCGCAAAGGCAATAAGAACCTGGCTGATGCACAACTCAAACCTAATTTCACTTCAGTTCTTCTCTCTTCTAGTCCACATATAGTACCAATCAGGCTGGATACTAAAGAAGGGTCAAAGCAGCTGAATTCAACCTGAGGCCTGTTACATATTCCACACAAGGTGTTTCTACGCCAACACTAGTCTGTGGATTTGGATGTATATTTTCAAACTGCTATCAATGAGAAACAAAAGCTTCACCTATGAGATCCTACTGTGGCCTCTGTGTCCAACTTTGTCCCGAGAAATTTCAGCTTCTATGACGTTCAACAAGGAACCAGTTGTGCCTCTATAACATTTAACAGAAACTGTGAATGACAATATTCCTATATTAGCTGTCCAACTAATCCCACTTGTCCACAGAACATGTTAACTCATATAATCATCCACTTAACTGAAGAGCCATTAACTGGCAGGCCAGCCAGTATGACGCTGGGTTAAAATAGAGAAAATGGGAGATACTTCAGATTTAAAGCACATTCGAATTACCACCTTGCTCCCTGTCTGATTTTCCTCTTTAAACTGTCCCTTTACGTAAATACACATGCACACACACATACACACACACATCTGCAGTGTGGAAAAAGTGTTTGGGGGTGGGACTATCGATAAGGGGGTTCTGGCGTGTGGTAAGGGTAATCATGGCGCTGGGGCATGGGTTGCCCGTGTGCGGGTGTCTGCTCATACGGTGTGGATGTGGAGTAGCTTCCCGCTGCTGCGTAAGCTCCTGATGAATCATATGCTCCCGATGCCCCATAGCCTCCAGATGCGTCATAGCTTCCTGACGAGGCATCGTAGTTCGCAGACGAAGTGTTGTAGCTCCCCGTTGTGGCGTCGTAACTTCCCGAAGTGTCATATGTTCCCGGCGCTGCGTAGGGTCCCGATGCTGCATAGGTGGGTGGTGCCGAGTATGTCCCTGGGGGCGCAGTAGCTGTGGTGGAGGCCTGTGTCTGTGTGGTGGCTGGTGGAGGAGGTGGCGGAGGCGGAGGGGGATTGGTGTAGGCATACTGGAGGTACTGGTACTGTTGCTGGTACTGCTGATACTGTTGATATTGATGCATTTGTTGGTAGTACTCTGTGTAAGACCTGGAGTAGAAACAAAGCAAGATCAAATAATGGACAAGAGGACTTTTTGTTGTTGTTTAATGTCTCTGTAAAGCACTGTAACTACTGAAATTGTAATTACTGATTTATGTGTTGTTGATGTAAAACTATCATTTTTGTTATTATTACTATATGTGCAAGCGGAACCAGGCTTAATGCCCTTTTTTTTTTCCATTTTCCTCCATCCTATATTCAAATGTGTTATGTGTACCTAGCAACAGGATCTGACCCTTCAGGAGCGTTGGTAGCAGCCGGGGCCTCTTCAGGTGCTCCAGGTGGTGTCGGCAGCAGGGCGCGACGTTTGGGTCGTATCTGAGCGAAGGAACCTGGAACGGGGTCAGGTAGGAGGGGTGCTCGATTTCCTCTGATTGGGCTACGGTCCCTCTCATTATCTGTCGTTGCTGACTTTCTCCCTGCCTGCTGCTCTGCCAGAACCTTTTAATAGAAAATATTATAGTTAATGTACATAAAAAAGGTTCAACATAAAAATATACATGAAAAATATTATACGTTTTTTACTCAAATATATGCTAAAAGACCTTCTGTCCCTCCTGAAAGAACTTTGCCCTTGCTGCCTCAAAAAGTGTTGTAGGATCTGGTCCAGCCAATGGCTCCACTTCTTCAACAGGGACACTGGATCCAGGATTGTGATTGGCCATATCTTGATACACCTGGTCAGCCACGGATCCATACACCTGACTGGCAAGAGCACCATATATGACCCCATCTGCACCTTTAGCACTTGTAATGCCCTTCAGAGCAGCATAGGTAGGGTCAAAGGATGTGGTGTTGTAAAAGGAGTTATGGACACTCTGTTGAACCTGCAAAGAACATATAGAACATATTCAAAACTAAGTTATCTATACAATAATAATGGTCACATATGTGAGTTTTTATAAAGGTTCTGGTTGAAAACAAGCTTTGAACCAGCTTTCGGAGATCATCAGTTAGAGGTTTTCTTAGATAGTGGATGAGCTGCTGAAGAATTAACTCACTTGTATGGGTAGTCCAGCTGCAGCTGCTGCAGCTGCTGCCAACACGGCTGCTTGACTCTGGTGATGTTCTAGTGATGGTGGTGGTCGTGGAAGAAGACCCTCCCTGCCACCTGCAAGAAGAAGGGTGCAGAAAACATGATTAGAACATGGACATGAGTTGCTTTCAGCATTTAGACAAAACACGCAAAAAACAAATGGATTGTTCATTTCCACCTGCTGCTCCACCACCAACGTTGCCAGAATTTCCAGCCCCTACAATCTGGTTAATCAAAGGTTGGGCTTTGGACAGCTCGACGGCCAACTGACGGCCCTTGTACATGGTCCCGTTGAGTGCCTCAATAGCTGCCAGAGCCTCCTCCTTCCGCTCCATATGCACAAACGCATAGCCAACATTTGAGCATAATCTGGCTGTAGGGTATACAAGAAGAAGGGAGTTCAGATTTCAAAATAAAATGCACTTATTCCATATTTTCACTTTTTGCTTAGCATTAAGTTCAATGAAACCCAACTGCCCATGCATTTTGATCTGACAATTGTTAACCTGACACTGTACTTATGCAAATCACCTCACTGCAATTCACTACTTCTACAAAATCTAAAAACGGACTCAAACTTTCCATGAAAAGTCCTGCAGATATTTGTGTAGTGCCATCAGTATTGGTGCTGGGCTTTCTAGCTCACCTTTGACTTTATCACAGTCTAAAACTCTTCCGAAGGTTGAGAACAGCCCATGCAAATCATCTGCTGAACATGTTGCACTGA
The DNA here is from genome assembly GCA_037975185.1 of Centropyge bicolor. Lineage (NCBI taxonomy): Eukaryota > Metazoa > Chordata > Actinopteri > Pomacanthidae > Centropyge > Centropyge bicolor. The sequence goes on from JBBMOC010000291.1 coordinate 27,523, forward strand.
GGTTCCCCACAAACACTTTCGTGGAGTTGGGTGGGCGTGCACGTGACTCCTCGACCACCAGGGGCCTGCCTCTATACTCTTTGCCATCGAGATGCCTTATGGCCCTGTAAGAGCAAGAACACCCGTTATCTTTGTCGTCATTGTCATCATCGTCATTTAAAATTACTCTGGAATCTCAAAGTTTTCAAAATAGTGCAGCACTTCAACAGGCCTCTCAATTCCATTATCCAAACTTTAAATGTTTATGAACTTCTATAATTTTGTTTGTCTTTTTACAGTAAAATTTCCAGTTGGATAACACAAGAGACAGTACTCAAAGCCAATTTGAGTTCTTCAAAGTGTGCTGATAAATGTTTTAAATGTTGCTTGGCACAGTCAATTCAAACTCTTATATAAAAAGATTAGAGGCATATATTTGTACTTTAAAATGGTGCTTTATAAACACTGGGTATACAGGTATGGTCAAGATTTCTTCTATCCCTACAAACGTATATGCTTATAATTTGTAACATAGTAACACTGATGCCTCTTTGTTGTAAATTTTTAAAAATAATAATGTAACATTTTTATTGCTTATAATTTAATGTCATAAAATCTGGTACACTGCACTTTATGATTGCACCATCATTTTGTAATTTCCACCAGTGTTCACACACAAATTTTTGTCTATTTTACTATGTATGCTCAGCTGATATATATACACAATATGCTATGTGCATATTTTTTTTAAAGAGTCATACAAAGCATTATTGGTACAAATATTTTCTTTTGGATGAATAAACTTTTATCTCGCTTGCTCAACTCATTAAAGTGTACCTGATGACCAAAAGCAGCAAAAATTACCTGTTTAAATCTGAACTTCAATAGATGTTAATGTCGAAGATTTAATATCTCCATTCATCTAAACTTTAACTATTCTCATGATATGCAAGAACATTTCTAGAAAAGCAGTTCATCAATATAATCTTATGAACGGCAGATTACCTGTCTGCTGCTCCCTCTCCCCTCAGGGTAACGAAGGCATATTGTCTGAGCAAAGAACAGGTGTTGATCTCTCCATATGGAGCAAAGAGCTTGGTCAGCTCGTCGTGAGTTGCATCTAAAGGAAGATTCCCCACAAACAACTTCACGTTTTCACCACTCATCTCTGTATCAACCAGGCATCTGCAAAAAAAAGTGAACAGGACGATGTGGATAAGTTGATCAGTTAGTGAACCTCAACAGAAAATAATGAGCGGTTCATCATAGTTGATTTTAATCAGAAGTGATACAAACATACGGGGTTATTATTTATATATGGTTATTATATTGGTATCCAATAGGAAGCGTACTGATATTCTGTAGTCATGTTTAAAAACCTAAGCAAATAAAACCGCTAACTTTGGCGGCGAAAACGGATCCAATGAAGTTAGCTAACGTTACCCGGTGTAGCTGGTAGGCTAGCTAGCTAATAGCAGACAAACAACGCATAAACGGCAACATAAAATCGGTTGTATGGTAAGACCAAAGTTTAGATACAGGAAAACGGCTGGCTAAAACTACCATCACTGGCCATTTTGTTAAACGCAAACATTAACGGTGGTTGCTAACGTGAGCTAGGCTAGCTAGCTAGCTAAAGCTAACGCATCGGTTTTCATCATAGTGGCTGAAAACGTTAGCTTAAACTAGAGCCGTATCATTGGAATGAGCGACAATGGAGTAAAGTAACTATATGTATTTTTATAGCATTTTAAATTCTGTAAAATAAAGAGAGGAAAGGCATTAATTATACCAGCAAAGTAGCTACACAGACTTCTTACCCAACGCGGTCCTGGAGCTGTGTTTGAAACGTCACATCCGGCTCCGGTTTGTGGCGGTGCAGCCATGAGGGCGCAGTTTCATCCAGTTTCACACGTTTACCAACTGTATCAATCTAAATCCACATCACATGTAATATTTATATATTAAGTTTCTGGTTTGGCATAATGTTATTTGACTTACAAAGAAACGTACTAACTTAATTTATTTTTAAAACTGTTTTCTAGCAAACTCAAGGCTAAATAACTGCGTTTAATGTACAACGCTGCCATGACATACAGGATGATGACGTATTTGTTTCCAGGTGGGCTCAGGTGTAAGAGAAGGAGGGGGAGGCGCCAAAGACAGGAGACATCTCCGGATCTGAAACGCAGGTTATGACTGGCTGAAGTATAGAAGAAGTTAACTTTTCATCGGGGAAAAGTTGATGGAAGAATAAGAAGCAATGTTATTATTATAAAAGTGGATCCGGAAGCAAAGAGGTAAATAACGAGATCTGTAATGTTAAAGTGAGAATGATGGACTTTGATTAGATGTAGAAGTTGTGTGTTTGTGTAGCAGGAAGACTTTGTGCAACAGAGTTTGAAGAGGAAATGCACAAGTTTTACAGGAATGTGGCTGCGTATCCAGACAGATGTTGACATGTGGGCTGCGGTCAGGCTTCGAGAAAGAGACGAACATATTTAACAGCCCCAAGCCAACTTTTTTTGTTATCTTTATTTTCAATATTTAATGTTCTTCTGGGTTATTGTCTGATCTGTTTGTGTGTCCGCATTTTAAAAGTTTGTTTCCCAAAGTTTCATCTAAGCTCTGTCTGAGCTGCAGCACTTTACCAAGTCTGGACTTGCTGTCCCAATCCAGGCGGATTTATTGCACAGGTGTGTGTGTGTGTGTGTGTGTGTGTGCAGCCATCCCACCTATCTTCCTGTTGTGAATATGAGCCACAGGGACTCATAATAACCACCTGTAGCATGCATACACTATGGGAGTGCATAATCAGCTACAGGACAATTAATAATGTGTGTGCTTCTTGTGTGTGTGTGTGTGTGCAACTATCCCACCCATCTTAAGGTTACAAATGTGAGCCACAGGGACTCATCATAACCACCTATAGTATGCACATATACACAACAGAAGTGCATGATCAGCTGCAGGACAATTAATAACCCTGTGTGCTTCTTGTTGCTTGTGTGTGTTTGTTGTAGATGGCGCAGCAAGAAGAACCACTGTATGATTTCCCAGAGCCCACTCAGCCGTCAGAGCGCAAGTTCCAGGGGCACCAAAGGGGACAGGCCTCTCTGAGAAGCATCAGCGTGCTGGACCGTCTCCTGCTCACGGTTCCTGTCTGGCTTCAGCTGTCGATCAACCCCGCCAATGCACTGCACATACTGCGGAGGGAGCCTCCCGGGGTTAGAGCCACACTCAGCCTAGACTTAGTCCAAAGAAAGTACACCACCTGTCTGAGCATATATATAAACACACTGAGCTCCTCTCTTATCATGTCCTGCAGAACTTCCTGGTGCGGAGGTCCCGCACATCCCAGAGAAACGTGCTGTGTGTGCGTTTGGCGGATGACAGTGTGCCATCCTTCGTTCAGCAGTTTGGGATCAGGGAAGAGCAGTCCAGTAAGAGTCTTTAAATGTTAAAAATGAATGGACTTATTTCAGTCCATTGACCACTACTTGTGTATGCTTTACAGTATTGCCAGTATTGTATGAAGTAACAGAGAGATTGTGAAGTAACTGTTCTCAGTTTCCCTTCAAGTCTCTGCAAGTTCATTTTAATGTTGAAAAGAATGGAATTCAATGGCAACCAATGGGTGGCTGGAATGTAGGGAATCAATTTTAAAGCTTATGTATGCTCTATAAAATGTACTGCTATGGTCCTTTTACACAGCTTTGCTCCAGTGTTACATGGTATTTACACATGATCACATCTAGCTTTTAGATTAAAGGGATTAAAACCTTTCAGTGTCTCCCTGTTCAAGAGGCAGTACAAACACTTCAATGATACTAACTACCCTCTCCCCCTCCAAATATCCCTGCAACTTTGAATCCTCCTCACCCCCAGCTCTGTCCCTGGAGACTTCAGCAATCAGCTTCCCAGACCTCCCAAGACTAATTTCCTTCTACTGTGTCAGCAGGTAAAATCTTCCTCCAGCTCTTCTCTTTTAAAGCCGCCTTCATGATCTCCTTTTCTATCATCTGCAACAGCTAATGTTAGTGTTAATATTATATATCATCTGTTTGTCAGAGATGTTTTACCCTTCCCTCTGGAGCTTCCTGAAGCCATCGCAAAGGCAGCGTCCCACAAAGAGCTGGAGTCCATCTCACATATGGGAATAGGTTGGTGAACACAAACCCTTATTTCCTCACAGCAGATTTTGTAATCTTGACCTCAAATATATGGGTCTTAAAGGATTTATATACATAAGACACATACATACTATACTGTACATACAGTAATTATATCCCAGCTACTGGATAACAAACACTCAATGGAAAAATGCATGTGTAGGTATTTTTTTCTTTTTGTCCACTGAAGGGAAAATTGATCAAAATGAGGTTTTTATTGATGAATTATAATATAATGAACAGTATATATTGTCAGGAAATATGTCCTTTTTAAATTACTCATACTAATATCAAACCGAATTTCCCCTATGGGTGATCAATAAAGAATTATCTTATCTTAAAAAACTAAAAACAACCATATTAAAAAAATGTACCTGCTAAATTAACAAATCTTTTCAGGTTGGATGTGCTGAAAGTCCTGTCATGTAAAATGTGTTGTTTCCTTTAAAACAACTTATATATGAATAAAAGAATGACACCATTTTTAAATACACAGTTGCAAAGTTGTAGGGAAGGAATATTTTTTTCACATCTTAAATGCATTAATAATTTTCATAGTCATCATTTATTGTACTTCTACAGTTATCAAGATGGCAAAGAAAGAAAGGGTATTTCAGTTCAAAAATCTGTAACATCTGTTCTTTCCCAGTAATGAAAGAACTTTTATATTGTTTTATAGAATTCTGGAGTTCCCACCTAAACGTCCGCGGGCCACGGGAGGCACCTAAGCCCCGGAAGGACAAGAAGAAGAAGCCAGACGCTGTAACTTCAGCCCCGCCCGCTGCAGCCTCACAGACCAGCTCTGCAGCTCAGCCTGATTCAGCTGCCCAGCCCAACCCAGACAGGCTGCTCAACACAGCACCCGAGTCAGACACTGCCACCAAACTATCCGGTCCCGGTCCCACCCTGTTCCATGAGTTTTGCCCGATCACAACTCGGAGTCCCGGAGAGCTGGACTGCGGCTCCGGTCTGGGCGCTCTCTGCTTCATCAACCCCCTTTTCCTGCAGTCCCAGAACGCTTTGTCCAGACGCCGCATGTTCAAACGCAGCCTCAAAGTTCGGGTTTCCACCGAGACGTCGACCCTGCTGTCGCCTCCGCTCGCTCCTCCTCCTCCACCACCGTTAATGCCCAAAACCAAAGGAAAATGTAAAGCCCTGAAACAGGGACAAACCCAAGTTCAGGACTCCCAGCCCCAGCCTCTGATACAGACGCAGCACCCCAGTGAGGCCCAAGTTCAACCTCAGTCAGCAGCTCCTCACTTCCAGCCTGAGATGCCGGAGCAGGGCCAAACACCGGCGGAACCAGGCCACAGTAAACGTGGAGCCACTGGAGACGAGGCTTCAGCTCAGCTACTAACAGTAATGGACTCTCTCCCAGACGACTCGGACTACATGCAGCCCTCTCCAGTGATCAGTTTCTCCCATTCTCCCCAACTCTTCCCCTACCTCTCCCCGTCTGTTTCTCCCATGGCACCTCCCCTTTTCCCCAAAGTGTCTCCGTCCCTCTCTCCTCACGACTCTCCCGGTGGCTCGCCCTCTCTCTCACCTTATCAGTCCCCCTCGCTGTCTCCCAAGGTGCCCTTTTCCCTCTCTCCACGTGACTCACCCTGCGGCTCGCCCTCTCTGTCGCCTTATCAGTCCCCATCTCCTTCTCCTAAGGTCCCCTTCTCCCTGTCTCCCTTCACCTCTCCGTCCTTGTCTCAGCTGGCAGGACAGGCCTTTCACATGACTGCTGATCCTTCAGGACCAGATCAGCAGAGATCAGGGTGGGAGGCCGAGCAGGACGGAGCAGGTGCAGGTGAAAATAAGGACGAGGCTGAGCAACTGCACAAAAAGAGGGAAGAGGAGGAAGAGGGTCTAATCATACAGATGAATGCTGCTTCTCTGAGTGACACAGACAGCTGCAGTTCCTTCTGCAGTCTTGAGGGGGCGGCAGAGTCTCCACCTCACTCACCTCACAAACAGGACAATGGTACAAGCCTCTAGTGAACAAGCACTTCAGACTGTAACTGAATTACATTGTGACATCATGACGCACTGTGTAGAATGACTTAGTGTAGATATTATGACTGCAACCCAGAGAAGTGTTTTTGAATAGAACAAAGCTTTAAATTAAATAAGCCAAAGATTTTAAAGACGATACTGGTGGTTGTTCATGTTTTAACTTCAGGTGTAACTTTTTTTAATGTTCTTTCCCCAAATTGTTGTAACTGATTTCCTAACTGACAGGGAGACATTTGTTTCCTTTTATACTGCTATTTGCTAAAAAAAAAAAAAAGTTAAATTATAATATGAAGCTTTGACACTTGTTAGACTTGTTCATCACAATTAACCTATTATCTTCAGTTTTTGAAAGGACAGAAATATGATGATGTGAAATTCCAGAATTAAATTGTAAGAGCTGAGATTTTAGTTTGACTCACAGACCTTCAGCCTTTAACTCAGCATGTGCCATTTTAAGAGAAGATATTTCTATCATCAATTCATCAATCCTGTTATTAAAATATACTTGAAGTCAATTTCAGATTGTGGGTGAATTTACTTTTTTCTGTTAGAAAAAAAATACCAGTAATATCTTATCAAACAAATTTTAATTTGTGCAGATTCAACACATTTCTTACGTACAGCGTTTTTCAGGCCGTCCACACACAGAATATTTTATACAGCTAAGTAATCCATGACCCTTTTATACCAAACCTGGCAAAAAATATCAATAAAAATATCTATTTTTTGCCATACAGTCAACATTCAGCTGTCATGTCAGCTAGTTAACAGTCTTAACCTGTCAAATCACCATCAACAAGGCTGGACCAACGTTAAGCTAAATGAACAAGCTGCAAAGATGGAATAATGTTCAGCCTAAAAGTTGACTGTAAAACCAATCATTTTGAGTACAGACAAAACATGTTACAATGATCATTTTGTGAAGCTCTGACGCCATTTTCTGACTTTGTCATGATTAGAAAGTGAGAACTACCTACAGTTACTTGCATACATGTTTATATCCAGGAACCGTATATATTGTCAGGCAGCATTGGTTTAATGGACAATACTTTGCATTAGAAAAAGGTTTCCTTAACGCATCTGAAAGAGCAACAGTGTGCTGTTAATCATCAGCTCATTTATTTGTATTTGATCCTGTTATCAGACGGACCTGCCGATGGACCGTGGCAGAAAAACGGCGGCTGGTGTCTTTGGCAGATCTGTTCTAGTTTTATGGCTTTATTTGAAGTATGAAACATTAATTTACTTTGTTCATAAGTGTCTTCTCTATGGATTTGGATCATTTTGCAGTTTTGTGTGTTTTAACATCCATTAAGAATCAGGTTGCTTTCACATATGGTTAAAAAAGTGATCTGATTTCAGTTGGTATTTTTGAAGCCTATGGAGCCGATCGTCCATCCATCAACACCAGCAGGTGGCGTCTCTTTTGCTCATCTCCAAAAGGTCAGCCTCAAGCTGCTCTACGTCGTCTTGGAAGCGCTCGGTGAAGGAGCGAATCAAACCTGCTGCACTGCCTTCGTATTCCACCAGCTCTACGTTGTCTCCTGTAAACCACAAACAAACACAAACTGAATCATTTAGTCTGTCAGGGCAAGAGTCTACTTCTGCCTCTAGACACGTTCAAACATGAGTGAACCCTCATAACAGGTACAGATGAAGTTCCTCACCATTGACCCTGGAGTTGGCCTGGACAAACATCTTACGAGCTTCCTTCCTCAGCAGCACCGTCTCCCGAAGGCGCAGGAAGTTGTGAGCACCGCTGTCGCTGACAGTGGAGTAGCCTTCATAGAAAGCCCTGCCTCCTTCCACATCTGCTGTTGACTTGAAGACCTACAAAACGTTGGAATCAGGTTAGAAATATGTGGACTGTAGAGGTGGGAGAAGTCAACAGGGTGAGAGAGATGATCACTTGAGTCATGTCGTGTCAACATTATGACATTTGTTGTAGACCTAGTATATTGTTTCCATTTTATCAAATCCAAAATGTTCTTTTTCAGGATTTGTTGTATATTGTTAATATATGCTGTTCTTGTTATATAGAATCTGCTGCCTAAGGAATTATCTGCCAAAAGCGTGGCTGTACCTGCAGTTTACAAAGGAACCTGTGGATGGCGTCCTTGCCCACAGTGTGGATCTTGCTTCGGTCCAGTGTGATTCGAGCATCAGGTTTGCCGTCCTGTCCCGGCACTTCCTCCAGGCCCACCAGGCCCTCCCCGGCCTCCAGCAGAACACGCAGGATCACAAAACGAGCCTGCATGTGAGCCTGGGACACACACACATGCATGCATATGACATACACTGTATACATGTTCTGACAATAATATAAACACAGACAGACTTACTATAAGCTGTGCTATAAAACAACACAGACACATAAAGCTGAGACATGCTTAAAAGTCTGTATGTTGACTTGTCTTGTAAACACTGTTCGCCTCACACTATGTATCTCTGAAGCTCTGTATAAATGAAAGTTATGATTCATTATTATGTGTTGCAAAGCGGTCCAAGTAAAGCGTGAGAGAGACAGCATGTTATGGAGGAAAGCAGCTGGGAGAGCAGACAGATTACCTGTCTCCAGCTCTTGCTCTCAGGTGTGTAGAACTCCAGGCCCAACAGTCCAGCTCTGACCATGCTGAGCCAGTTGACGTACACCACATCCTCCGCATCCTGGCCCTCATGGCCAAAAATACTGTAATGCACATGCACAAAGGCAACAGTTAACACACCTGGGCTTTATCATTCCAATAATTCTCATTAAAACAGGCCAAATAACATGATGTAAATTTCCCATTGTGGGACTAATAAAGGAATATGAGATTCATTATTTTCCATTCATCCCTTGTACAGAGTTGTCCGGAGGTATATAAAGAACTAAATAGCCTCATTAACGCTCCAAAACAAACTGAAAACATGCACCATCTTATGGCTGTTAAATAACTGACGTATTCCTGATTTTGTTAAGACTTCTAATTGTGACCCCGAGTCACAAGGTTACAAGCAAAACATGATGTACCTGAGCACTTGCTTGTTGAGACACAGATAGAGTCCGACAGACTCAGCACGGCATTCCTCATACGTGGAAGCAATTGTGGAGAATTTACTGTCCCATGTCTCGCTGCCCCGATACCAACTGGACACCTAAAAGACACATTCGCACCTTTAGTCTCTTTTTTGCCAACTGAGCCCAGAGTTAAAAACAGGGGGGCACAGAAACAAACTCACTGGTTCTCCAGTCTCTGGGTTGATCACCTTACTCTGGTCAAAGTTGAAGTTGCCCTTGTCATCCTGTGGAAAGACACGGAACAGAACAAACCCAGGTCAAAATCAGGTTTTATTTGCTGACTGATGACACTTCAATCACATATCATCAAACATTTTAACAGTGAGACAGACAGACAGTATGTTTGACTGACCTGGACAAACAACTTGCCACTTCCATGTCCCAGCAGCTCATGAAGTCCAACCTGCACCTCAAATGATGGTCCTTTACACTTGATAAACACATCCTAGTGCAAACACACACACAGGATAAAGTATAATTATGGGAGCGTGTGAGAGAGACAATAGCTAGTATTAAGAGACTGAGGAAGCTGTTACCTTGTCCTCCTCCTGCAGGAAGGTGAGTTTTTCCTTCTGTGTAGCATAGGCTACAGCCAGCACATTGCCCAGTGACACGTTTTTAAAGCCCTCTGACTGTCTGATGTCATCATCTGCAAACAGAGACACACAGACAAAAACATTTTAAACTCAAACCAAATGAACCACTCTTTAATGTAACAAGCCGTTTAAAAAGATGTCCATATTCGGAGCCCACATACAGTTGGGGATGTTGATGCCAGCTGGTATTCCACTTCCAGCGAAAGTGAGAACATCCAGCGAGGTGAAGTCAGGTTTGAGGAAAGTGTCCTTCTCATACTCCCGGGGCCAAGGCAGCTCTGGGAGCAAGACTTCAGCCGAGCTCACCAGTTTGGCAAAACGTTCACTCATCGCCTTGTTCACAACCGCAACAAAACCTAGGAGAGATATCACAAGCCACAAAGTTAGAAAGTGAACTGAAATAATAGAATAAAACACTTAACCTGACTAATCCTGAAGAAAGAAGAACAATGTAAACCCCCCAGTAACTTGAATTATATCCGATATTAAAGGCTACATATATCTACTTAAGTAACTGTGAAGTAGCACAACACATTGTTATATTTTTCATTCATTAATCTTTAGCATTGCACCACAGCAATAAACCCTAGAGAGGAGGCAGGATCACAGCTCACATGAAAATAAGCATGTGAATATTGCTGAGGTAGTTACCTTCAAACTCTCCTCTGGAGCCAAATGGGTCTCTGTAGCTCTCTATGAAACCTATATAACTGAGAGGAGAGAGAGAGTGGAGGAGTAAAGAGAGAAAGGTTTCAGAGATTATTACAATAGAGTCATATTCAAATATGTTTAGAATTAAGCAGGTATATATTCATTGCATATGACTGAGCTCAGAGGTCCCACCTCTCAACAATTGGTCCCTTGTCTTTGATCCAGTAGCGAGATCCCTCTTTATGGGCTTCAACTGAGCCAAACGTGAAGCTGCGCCTGTACTCCTCAAGCATCTTTCTCTGGTTCTCATTGGCAGCATAGGCCTGTAGTATTTGGAAAGAGGACAAGAATTTCTTAAGTGGAACTGCGGCAGGAAGATTGTTTTTAGGCTATCGACTTAATCATTCACTTCTTCAGTCCTCATAAAGATTCTGCCTCTATTCTCAACTCCCTCTTCCAATTATTGCTTTGCCAAAAGGAATAAAACACAACTTCTAAGATGCGCTGTTTGCATTGTTGGTCATTTCGGTCCCCCTCTTTCTTTCACTGTCAGGAGGTTTACTGCTCTTTGTGTTTTACAGCAACACTGACAAACTCATATTGCTCTAACAACTTCATCTGTCGGTGGTTTTGTTCATGTTGTTGTTCTCGCTCTCACCTCTGCTTGTTGTAGGTAATGGCTGACTTTCTCCATGAGAGGAGCATAGTCTCCCCTCTTCACAGTGAACTCTTTGTCTTCAAAGTTAAAGCTGCCGCAGCACGACTCGCATTCCCCGTCCACTGCACAGTCTGTGAAGCAGTGATGTACATTTTATTGACCGTAGCATCATTAACAACGTTAGTTAGATAAACAGATCTTTCCACATCCATTTGTTTATAATCATTTGAGTTCACAAGCTCAAATGTCTCGAGCATGACATGTGGAGTCTACATGACATATGATACATATTAAATTTTGCATGGCAATTCTGTCACAAGTGCAATATGTTATGATACAAATCTTATTCTGGTTCTTGTGTAAAACTATAGTTCTGACCTTTCTGCACAGCTGAGGCCAGGCGCACCTCATAGCAGGCTTTATCTCCGTTGTCCCTCTTAAACAGACGGGTGTTGTAAGCAGACAGTTTCTGGAGAAAAACCACAAGAAGACAGCTAAGTATAAACCAGATCAGAGATAAAAGACACATGGAGGAGCGAGAAAAGACAAACAAGCAGGACCAACAAATGACAAAGGAAAATGTAAATTAAGTGTAACAAGGAAGAGAATAAGGTGTCATAACAAAGCACAGAAAAAGGAACAATGGAATTATAAATATTCATTTAAGTGTGAATTCAGCGTACTTTTGAGTCAAGGAACTTCTGAGCCAGCTCAGCATCCTCCAGACAGCAGTTTCCTGAGAAGTAGGTGGTAATTCCCTGAAGAAAAAAGCAAATATATTTCTAAATACATATATATAAATATAACAGACATACCTTCCAAAAAGAACAAAACATTTGAGCCCCAGCCCAACACCAGTGCTTATGACGCAGACATGTTTGTCAGATCCACCCAGTCCTCACTATGCAAAACATATATTTCATTTAATATTACCCGAGAGAAATAGTTTTGGTCATATTAGTGGCCTGAACTGTACATTAAATGACCCACCTTGTCGCCCAGCCCCAGCTGTTTCTGTCTGTCTTCCAGGGAGTAGAGGAGACACGAGCAGCTGTCCCACAGAGCCTCCATCTCGGTGGGCTGCTCCTGGAATGCCTGGCTGGCCTTCACCAGAGCTTCCAGCTTGTCCTGGGTGGACATACCGCAGAGGCAGTCAGCTTAAATATGTCACAGCAGCAGTAAACGGCCTTACAGATCATATAAAATGCACTAACTGGCTAGTTGATTTGGTGCACTCGTACAATACAATATTTTATATAAAATGTTTGTGTTTATGTCAATGCTGTGTTAGAGAAATGTAGATCTATCAAATTGCATTGGATTGAACAGGTATTCATCTTATTGTGTGAACCCCCCCCCCATAAAACTGTTTACAAATCAACTAAGCTGGATTTTACACCTGATACTAGAGGTGCTCTTACCTTAGGCAGATTTGGGATGAACTTGGTGTCTCCAAAAGACTTGTAGTTTCCCATGTTGGCATACAGACCAGCTGCATACACCAAGAAGGCCTAAATATGATACAGATAAAAAATAATAGAACTCATTTACATCTAGTGTATGGCATAATGAACATCTTTAAATGTTCGTAACACATATGAAATGGATGAATGCGTCTGTCAGAACAGCACCAGAAACAGCCAAAGACACGAAGACTGCATACCTGGTACTCCTCAGAGCTGAGGCCAGTTGCTGTGGCGACCTGTTCCAGCTGCGCAGGCGTCTGTTTTCTGAAGATCCTCTGCAGCAAGACAAAGATGTTTGCAGACTCCGGGGAAGTCTGCAGCAGCACTGCCAGACCACCATACCTAAGACAGCACATTGCTTTTTGGTTAGGAAGTTTTCGTTCTTTAAAATGAGTGTGAAGTGTCTTTTCACAGTAGTAATGTCATTTAGCTTCTCTATTGAATTCAACAATACATGATTTCAACTTGCTGCACCCTGGGATTAGTGACGTACCAAGCAGCACGTGACAGGTAGTGGGCGTACATCTTCTCCTGAGGTGAAAGCAAACGGAAGGCTTCACCGCAGTCAAGTGCAGACACACCAATGTCATTTGGGAGGTAGTACTGGGAGTCCACCATCTTTAGTTTGAGGTTTAACACTGATGATAAGGAACTGAATTAGGAGAGGGGAAGGGAAAGTGGAGACAAAGAAGAACGTGAAAGAAGATTATGTACAGAAGAGGAAGTAAGGAAGTGTGACAGGGATGAGAAAGAAGGTGGAAGAAATGAGGGACAGATGAAAGAACAGAAGCAGAAATGAGATGAGCATGAGATAAATGGAAAAAGCAGAAATGCATGTTATAATGCACATCATTACCATGAGTTCTAACTATTTGCACCAGTCTAAGCTTGACACAGGTTAAGCAGCTTGTGTGTAGTACAAACCCACAAATTTAAAATGGTTACACTGATGTAATGTTACTGGTAAAACAGTAAAGGTTTTCTTGGCCTTGATTCTAACATTAGAAGTGTGACATTTGTTTGAAGAATTTCAGCTATGGTATAATTCTTACAAGTCGTCCTACATGATACTATGCTTGTTGACATTTTAAATAGGGCTGATGTTCATTTTTCTGAATTGATTAATGTGATGATAATTTTTACAATTTTTGAGTCTAAGAAATATTTTCAATGACATCACAGTTTACCAGAAACCTTGAAGGGGTCTTTGTCAGACTAACAACAAAAAACCCAAAGATATTCCAATAAAATTATATAAAACAAAGAAAAGCATCAAAACTGGTCTAACAAGTGATTGATTATTAAAAGTGCTGACAATTTAGTGTCTGTCCAAAGACTCATCAACTAATAATCTTTAAATCATTAATTTTATCTTATAATTAATACTATTGTATCTATTATTTTGGGATATTTATTAAAAATACTTGATTGTTCTATAGAAGCCAAAAGTGGGAATTGCAGTTATTTTTGTGGTGTGTAATGTAAAGAAAGGTCTATGATATTGTTACAGTATAATAAGGTAAAAACCGACTAACAGTTTACTCAAATTGGTTACAGCTATCAAACAGAAATAAAAGTTTTTTAAGAGGAACAGCAGGTGCTTCTCCCTGAACCTTGATCTGCTTTAACTGATGATGGCACAGATTCAAGAGGAAGCAGTCAGTAAAATGACTAAAGTCAGGTTTCTGTTTCACTATTATACCAATGATTGCAAAAAAAAAACAAAAAACGTTTTAATATCCACAGTAAAAGCCTGCTAAGAGCAAGGCAACATTGAAATTGCATTTCAGCAAATAATGTTATTGGAAATAGGTTTAATATTCAGGCTAATACAACTAGCTAGTTCTAATTCAATGTTAACGTTAGCACCTAGCCTGCATGCTACACGCGTGTTTGAGGCATTTAAAAACACTGCCACAACTTCTGTAAGCAAAGCATTAAGTCACAAATACTAAGCATCCCCTCTTCTGTGCATGATTAGCTACTATTTAGCTTATTCGAAGAGGCACAAAGGTGAATACGAACTCAACTGCTTGTTACCTGAATTTCGGCAAATGCTCCGGCGAACGTCAAACTGCAGTCTCACGCTGTTCACTTCCTGTACTCATTCAACGTTACACCCGCCTCTCCACCAATCATAGCTTGAAGTTTGTTATCGACAGACACATTAACCAATCACAAAGTAGCTGCGCCTGACTTTTCCATGCATTCACGTTAAGCTTTTCTGACCAAGATCAAGCGTTAAAACACGAGCTTTGGACGTCGAAAACAAGCATAATAGACCACAATACTAAACACAAAAGAGTTGTAATAGAATACTAATGCAGACATTAATAATTACCTATATTTCTGAATGCGCTCACAGGACGAGGTGGCCGAGTGGTTAAGGCGATGGACTGCTAATCCATTGTGCTCTGCACGCGTGGGTTCGAATCCCATCCTCGTCGACAACCTTTTCCACGACCTGAGACATCTCAACATTATTTATTTGCTGTTTACTGGTAATGGTCATATAGCGAAAGGTCTCACAACACGGCGACACTCAGAATGACCATGTGCTATTTCTTTCCTGAACTGTCTCCTCCCCCTCTCCCCCCTCCCCCTCCCCTCCTCCCCCACTTATTCTTATTGAAAGGGTTTGTTTTTAAACATATTGAACCACCAACCACATTCTTTCCATACACACTTTCATTTGTTAATCCCCATAATTAGACATAATTTTCTCTTATAAACTATATAAGCTTACAAAACCACACAGTATTTCATCAGTTTATTGGTTTTATTGAATTCTAAAAACATGATGAGAGAAGTGAGTTATTTACAAAGGGTGTGCAACAGAAAGTATTAAGTTTTCCTTGATGAATGGGAGAGCCAGTCAGCTGCACGAGCTCCAGAAGGTAGCTTCAGTGACTGGTCTTGCACCATAAGAGGAATGTTAACAGACATCTGGGCGTGCAGCATATCTGCGTGCACCTGTGTTTGCTTATTTTAGGGTTCATGCTTGGGTTTTGCCGTCCCTCCTCTCGGGAGGCGTCGTAGGAAGTATCCAGCGATAGCAGTCTGAGAAGCTCAGGGTCTTGTCCACGGCACAGCTGGTGCAGTAGACGATCCCCAGAGCCAGCATCACTACAAGGAACACACACAGAGGCACCAGCAGGGCCACCAGCAGCCAGCTCTTGTCATGCTTCCGTTTACCTGCAGCCCCTTCCTCACCTGCGACATCATCTGGATTATCCATCTTGGATCCGCCCCCCTCCCTAGTCCCAGTGGTTGACCTGTTTGTCGTCTCAACTCCCGCCTCATCACTAACTTCCCTACCTCCTGCCTTAACTTCAGCCTCATTATCAATTTCGTTGCCTGTGCTGTCTTTTTGTGTTGGGGAGGGGGCTGTCTGATATCGATTTGGTGACAAGGTATCCCACTGATTCAGGTGATTATCTGACCCATGAGCCATGTCAGGGGACAGTCCCTGAGGTGCCTCTGTCAACCAGTCAACATCAAAGTTAGTCTCGGCTTCAAAGTTTGGGTCCGGGGTGAAAGAGGTGGACCAGGGGTTATCGTGGTTAGGGTCCAGGACAGGGATGTGAGCAGAGTCACTGGGGTCAGGGGTCAGAGTGGAATACTCTTCATCATCAGGTGACGGCTGGCAGGTGAGTCCATCGGACTGCAGGTCATAGCCACCGTCACAGTAACACTGATACCCTCCCATGTAGTTGAGACACTGCTGCTGGCAGGGCGACTCCCCAACACACTCGTCTACATCGACACACTCTCCTCCACTGCCCACCACGTACCCAGGGTTACACAGGCATTTGAAGGACCCGACCGTGTTCTCACAGGTGCCTTCACAGCTGCCCTCGTCGAGGCACTCGTCTGTGTCCACACACTCCCCCTCGTCATCCGGCTGGTACCCGGGGTGGCAGGTGCAGTGGAAGGTGCCTGGGATGTTGACGCACACTTGGGGACACGGTTGCTGCTGACATTCGTCTACATCAGAACATCTGCGCCCATCTGGACCCATCTGGTAGCCTGGGGGGCACGTGCAGCGGATGCCCCGAGATGTCTCCACACAGTCGTACTCACACCCCATCTCCACGCAGACCTCTTTGATGTGGGGCTGGTCAGTGGGACCAGCAGAGTCAGAGGACAATTCGGGGGGGTCAGTTTGGCTCAAGGGGTCAGGTTTGCAGCCGTACCCATCCTCATCAATAATGAAGCCCTCAGAGCAGTAACAGTAGTAGTCTGTGTCTGTGTTCTGACAGTACTGCTCACATCCATGGTCCCCGCTACACCAGTCCTTGTTCTGTGGAGCTGTGGAGCAGAGCGGGGCGTCCCTGGACCAGCCCACCGTCTCGTCATCTCTCTCCATGCACAGGACCGTCTGCTCAGCACGGGCATCCGGGTCTGAGGCGTCTGCTGGGCAGGACAGAGTGGCCACAGACCCATAGGGCACGTGAGTCAGCAGGGTGCTGACGAGGTGAAACGGGGTGGTGTAAACAGCCGGACCCCTCCCCTCGTCCTCCAGCGGTGGACACATTCCTTTGTAGTTGTACTGGCAAACGTATCCGTCCAGCGGCAGCGCGCAGGAGCCGTCCAGCCACCTGAAATTGTCGCTGCTCTCACGTCCGCTCTCAGAAGTGTGCACGGTCATGGCCACACAGCGGGGGGCCGCACAGGTCCCAGGGGTGTCTTCACGGAGCCAGTTGGTGAATTGGCCGTCCTGGTCTCCTGTTGGAAAATAAGGACAAGGACCAAGTCAGTAAAAGTAGAAATTCCCTCTTTTAAGTCCCCTTTTATTTTTTTCTTCTCTAGTGTTTAGTTTTCACATCTATGTGACACATGTAAAAGTGTGAATCCATAAGATAATCGTGATTAAAGCTTACATGTATTGAATTTTTTATTTAAATTTATCACCTTTTAAATAATTTTTGTTTGTAGGAAAGTGATGATTGGTGCAGCCTTTGTGTTGCTGTCATCCCATTAATTGTCATCTCTTTAGAGTTGGCTCTGTGAGGGGCTGGGGTTGGAGCATTGCTGTTTGTCACCATGTCTTTTTTAATGTTACCACTAGGAGTCGCCAAAGTCAGCACACATGGACTATGGTAACACCTCATTTATCTTGCTCCCATTTTTGTTGCACTATAGAAATGTGCAAGATTTGACATCGAAATATCAGGTTGTAGCTTTCAAAATGAGCTGCCCTTTCATTAACACTTTGAGAGACCTGCATGGCACATTCCCTGACACACAGTCTGTGAAAAATAGAGCTGAAGCTTGAGTGGACCACCTATCAGTCCAGGTGTTGCCACATACACAACATTATCTCTTGAAAGTGCTGTTGAAATATTCAAAAGTATTTTTTCACTGTGAGCACCACTAGGAAACCTCCATTCACTTTCATTGCAGTGGGGCGGGGAAGAAATTTTGATATTAAACTCTGGTTAAATGACAACCAATTATTATTAGATATGACTGGGGATAAGTGATAGAATGTGTCTTTTTTTAAAAAATTTGAGTAAATCAACCCTTTAAATCAAAGCAGATGGAAAACTGACTCACTGAAAACCAAGACAGACACTTTGAGTGATAAAAAAAAAACACATCTGGTTTTTAGTGGCCAATGATTGTGTAATGACTAAATCAGGTTGAGGGGTAGCTGTGAGGTCAAAGGGGGATTGAACTTCCTCTGTCGCGCCAGCTCCGTCTCTGCGAGACAAAAGAAGTTAATGTAATAACCATGCAGTCAGTGCAGCACTGTGGAGGCTGGACTTTCTATCAAAGTCTGAAAGAGAGGTCAGCACAATGGTTTAATACCATGATCTAAAAGTGACTCATAAGCTCCTGATACAAATGAATGTGGAAGCAGTAATATTGAAGGAGGCCCAATGGCTGTAAAAATACTAATTTCGACTCATTTAATGAAAGATTAGGAACGTCTTTGATCTGTCACAGATGTAGTAAAATAGGCCCAAAATCTAGTCTTTGTATGTGTTAGGTTACAAACTCTACCAGGACCAATCAGTTAAGTTGCATTCAGATCATAGTGAAAAAATTAAGTGCAGTGAATTATAAAAAGTTGACTAGGGGAGGGGGACTTGAATGCTTAATTAAAAAAAGGGGGGAAAGTACCATAGTGTACTATTCTTTATTTTGGGGGCAATTTTGTCTGAGCTCACTTCTCAAAATATAATTAAATGGCTGATATGGTGATGAAGGTCAAAGTGTCAAAAAGTGAGACATTGCCTGTGACCCAGACGAATCCTCTGAGTGGTCGGGTGGATGAACACTGGCGTGGCGGTCTGTGCAGCCCGATCCACAGGCGAAGCCTCGACCTGGTACCCTGCGCCTCGATGGCAGACAGCAGCTCGTGGACCACACCCGCTGCCTCGTGGGTATGCATGGTTGCCAGGGTCCCACCTCGCTCCCGGCAGCTCCGCCCAGCCTCCCTGAAGGTTCTCTTCTGGAGGAAGACAGTGTAGCATCCGTCCTGGTGGCAGAGCGCGTCCCTCTCCGCCAGCTGAGCCCTGGCTGCTGGCTGCTCTGCCTCCGCCTCCCTCAGCCTCTGGCCCCGGCTTCCAGGAGCCAGACAGACCATCAGCAGCCACAGGACACACAGGAGACTCATGCTGCTGCAGCTGCTACTGCTCCTGACGCTCTTTTGCATCCTCCACCGAGACATGAGGTTAAAATGAGGCCAACATTCAAATGAGCACCTCAACCTTGCTGTCAAAATAAATAACCAATAAAAGAAAATTACTTTTTTTTTCTGACCTCCTATCCAAACAAACCTGACTCACATTCACTCACTTCAATTAATTTAACACAGTGAAACTCGCTAAACTTGAGCTGTTATATTTTTTCTAACCTGCTGTTGTGTATTTAAATAAATTATATGGTCTAATTGACCTCAAAGTAACCCGAGGCAAAGAAGTCTAAAACTGACATCAAATTATCTTAATTTACCTTTGATTGCCCAAGCCCTTAGACAAATAACCCTACAGTGCAGAACCAGCCAAACTCATTTATCAATTGCCAGCACTGCTGCCACCATAAAGCAGATTTTACCACAGTCTATATATAACTAACAGAAACAATGCAGTCCAATGGAATCCCCTAGAAAGTCCAGCTGAGTCCCAGGTGAGTCCAAAATAAAGTCCAGTGAAGTACCAGCAGAGTCCAGGGTTCAAAATTGTAGACAGGAGCTATTTGCCCTTCAGCAAAATCCAAAAGAGTTAAATAGAGTCCATAAATGAATCTGATGAATTTCAGTGACAGAAACCCAGTCCTGTATCTGATCCTGCTGGGGCTTTCTTGCCTCTGCAAAGTTGGCTTTCTGACTGAACCTCGGAAAGAGAGAAAGATGGGGGAGGGTGGAGGGGGGGAGGCTACGTAGAGGAAAAAGAATTGTGTGTTTTTGGAAGAGGGGGCTGGTAAAGTGTGTGAGTGTGTTAGAGAAGGCTGGAGGGGTTGACGGGTTGGGGTGGGGGGGGGGGGTGGGGGTGGCAGAACTGAAAACCCTCAGAGAGTTATGAAAACCATACGGCACCATTCTGTCCCCCATCTTGCCTATGGGTTCAGACACATGCACTCTCAGACACACACACACACACATACACACACACACACACACACACACACACACACACACACACACACACACACACAGAGCCTTCAAACAGTGCATACTGCACAGCATCCACAGGAGTGGAAAGTGTTTGTCAGCTCTGTGAGATGCAGAGATTGTCTCCCCCTTCTTCTTCTTCTTCTCTGCTTTTTCTCTTCCACCTTGTCTGTTTCTCCTGTTCTCTCTCAGCCTCTTTTAATGTCTCTTTCAATCTCATACTTTCTTAATCTCTACCACTCTTTGCCTATTTTTTTGTCTATTTTTCTGCCACCCTCTTCCCTTTTTTCAGCTGGAAGTTTTTACAGTCCATTGGAAACATTTGAGCGATACCTGTTGAACCATGCATGTGTGTGTATGTGTGTGTAATATACAATAACTTCTTATGGGCACAGATGTCTAAGCGTATGTGTAAGTGTTCTTCAGTGTGTGTGTGGTTCCCACTCGAGGGCATATGGAGGAGAGGAAACAGGAAATGCCAGATGTGCATCAGCCTGACCTCTCGGTAGCTGGGGAGCAGCAGCGTAAACTGGGGGTACCTCCACTGCCGTCACATGATCCGTCCGCCATGAATGGTGCGTTTGGTGCCAAAATCAAAGGCTGAGTTTGGATTTTCCAAAGAAAAATAGGATCTCTTTCTTTTTCCTTGTAGCCTACGCTGCAAGCAAAGCCAAAGAATATTAAATTAAGCCAATAGCTCTGAGGATTCAAACCCTGATGAGATTTAAACAACTGGGCGAGAAACTGTAAATTAAGGTCTACCACACACAAACAGGCCACTTGTTGAACAATAGAAGCAACATAAGTGGAGAAGTTCTTCGGCAAACAATAGCCCTTCACATAAACGCTCGTCACGTTTTGTGTGTGGAAAGTGTGACCTGCCACAACACAGTTTAAGCAGCTTGATGTCATTATCGCAGGCTGCAACTTTCCCCTGCGTCTGATGCAGAGCGACTGTTAATACAAACTTAGGAATGACAGCAAAGCTTCACCCGCTGCAGCTCCTCAGCACAGGACGGTGTGGCTGAATCAGTTATCAGCTGCCTCGGTCTGTGATGGAGCCTGCGCTCTCTTTGTGTACAGCAGATGAGCCGGCTGGCTGTGAGGCATGTTGGTTTTGGCAGACAGATTATATACAATCTAACTATTCAGCAGTCTTTTCCAGTTATGTAACAACCATCGGAACTAGAGGGAGAACAAACATAAAACCTCAGGATCCTGGAGAACCTAAAGAGCCTTTTGGTCTCGCTCCCCACCCCCTCCCCCTCCTCCTCCTCCTCCACAGCCCCCATCCTCCTCCTGTCTTCCTCTGAGTTTCTTTTTCTTGGACTACCCCATCCTCCTCTGTGTCCTCTCTCCCTTTCCTTATTATTCTTTCATCCCCTTTGTCCCTCCGCTCCTTTCTGCGTCGTCTTGCTCTCCTCCCTTTCCTTATCTTCTTACTGCTCTCTTTTAGTCTCATTATTTTGGCCTCCAAAGTCAGCAATCTCTCCCCCAGAACCCCAGATTTTACCCCAGACCTCCCACTCTTGCTCTGTTTATTCTATCATTCAGCCTGGTTAACTCCTCCCCCTGCACAGACAGCCACGCCCCCAGAGACACATACCAGAAATGTAATTGATAGAACAGACAGAGCTTCTCTTTTCCATAGTCCTGCACTACCAATTCCCCCATTTCACATTAATGTACTTACAGTGCCTCCATACTGCTCTATCTCCCAACCCAAAGACCTCTGATGGAACATGCAGATCTCTTGATTTTTCTATTCCCTGCCTCCTCGCTCACAGCCTACTTTCTACCTCCTTGACTCCTAGCCACTTGCCACATATCGTTACTGGCTCGGGTACATTTTCAACTTGCAGCATCCAAGCAGCTGAGCTGTACCTCCCAGAGCTTCTCCATTTCACTGCAACCACAGACTCCATCTTTTTTTTTTTTCTTTTGCAGCTATAGCTGTTCTTGATTTGATGCTCTTCAGTGGTGACAGAACGTGCGGTATCTGGATTGATAACAGACGTTGCATCACTGAAAGGTCATATGACGTGAAATTAACAAGACCGAAGGCTTAGTTGAACTAGAATAGAAGTCGTTTTTTTACAGTGTGTCATCGGACCATGTGACAAAGACAAAGTGCTGACAAAGGGCCACAATCCAAGGCAGGAATGCAGGTCATTTAAATACAGGAATAACAGGAGGCAATTTATAACCTGAATGACATTCAGTTTGAATATGAAAAGTGAAATGGTTATAAGAATGAAGAGAAGGAAAAAAAGTTCAGTTCTTCTTAGTTTTCCATCTCTGCACATCTGAGCAATCTTTGTGTGAAAAAAACCAACCAACAAACAAACACAAAAACAGATTACTAAGACTATGCAGCTGTGTTCGTATCTCTGTGAGTCACAGTAGTGCTTTAAGCTAAATGTGAACACCATCACACTGACATACTCACACTGACAATATAACACGCTGATGTTAAGCATGTCTGTGTCAAATTCCATGGCAATCCATCATCATCATCATTAAAATCACAAATGTCAACCTAATGGTGACATTACAAGAGTCTGGGGGTCCCCGGGGTCTGGGCACCGTGAATGACATCCATTTAACAGCTGTTGAGATATTTCACTGAAACCAAACATATATAAATAAATAGATGAATGTAAGTACGTAAAAAAAAAGACCCTATGAGTAATACTGCAGTAGTAGAGGTAGAGGTGACACACAAGATAATGCAAAATGTTGTGCAAAGAACATAAAATGATCAGATCTAGTGCAAACAGATCAGAAACTATCAATACAACCCAATGTGGAAAAACCAAGGGATCAATAGGCTTCATCGTCATCTTCAATGAGGATATTGTTATTTTTCTTTTAAGTTGATATTAAGCTTTATATTCCACAAAACACTTCAAACACATTTCTTAATTTTCTGTATATCAATATGTTACCATTACATGTATGGGAAAGGTTTCTGTTTCTGTAAGAGACTTTATGGTTATAAATAGCCTCAATCGTGTGGCTGTGCAGGACAAACAGTCTGGAAAGTAATTCGTTTTACAAGTGTCAGACATTTCTTTGTCTCTGCTTTAATGATTGAATGAGAAAATGTTTTTCTTGACATTCGACTAAAGAAAAAAAGGACTCCCACTGATCCTGAGCTCACAAAGCTTCCACAGTGATGTTCAGAAAACTGCATTGTTACTTCCTCGTTGTCTCGGGTCATTCAGACCCATCGAAGCGTTTGTGCCATATCGAATACAGCAGGACACGTCAATTGTTCATTTTTCCCAACCGCCGGTGTCTTATGTCACACACGCACACACACACACACACACGCTGAAGCAATTAGCTGTGGCCTTGTGGTTGAATAATGGAGTGTAGGCATTCCTGGTGATTTCTGTGGAGTGGAGGAAAAGACGATACTTTTATCCACTTCTTCTACAAGGTCCATATGTTTCATCTTTCGGAGCAGGCATGAATGCCCTCCTTCCACACCCAGACTGTCAACAAATCTTCACCACAAATATCTGAGCAGACCGGGGTCGCTGTCGAACGGCTGAATCGAGGAGGAATCATTCCCTGCCAGCTGAAGTCTACAGTTACTTGAACCATCAGCTAGAAGAGCTTGGACTCTCTCAGTAGCTGTAGGCTGGATGGCAACCCTGCACTGTGTCCACATGCCAGGTGACCTTTATTAACCTTTACCTAACCTTGGAATAGTTTACTGGGCATGCTCTTCAGCCATGTCCTCATTCCTTCATGCTCAGTTTCACTCGTGTTCACACTTGGGAGCTGCCCAGAACAAACAGCCTCCTACTGCTCTCCGCTGATTAGCTCCGGTGGAACAACTGCAGATTCTCAGATCGTGAACTGGCAACCAACTGGGCATGGAAAACATTTGGAAAATGTAATTTGCATCTATGTTTCTGCGCTTAACTGAAAAACAAGATGTAAGTAGTTGTCATTTAGTAGATTCTTACATTGCATTCTTCAAACTGGCAGGAATGGAAAAAGGAATACCACTGTGTGATCAGCTGCCACCGAATTTCCAGTTAGAAGTCAGATGGCAAGTTTAAAACAAACATGGCTGCTGATGGAAACTGCAGTGACCAAGCTCTTTCTGTCCAAACCTTTTTTTTCAAGGAAAGAAAGAAAGAAAGAAAAAAGCAGCATGAATAGCGAAGGCTCACGAACGCACCATCGTCTGGACTGCAGCCGGAGTTTGCTGCACATAAAGACAGACACATGTATAAACAAACCTCAGACAAACACCAAACCAGAAAAGTGTTAAGGTTTGAAAAACTGCTGAGAGGCTGAAAGAGAGACGGAGAGAGCATTGGGAAAGGATAATTCCTGACAGATTATTCCTTTACCAGATGATAGGCTCAGCTTTTCCATAGACACGGCCCTGCACACACACACACCAACACACACACACACACACACACACACACACACACACACACACACACACACACAGACATCTTACACTTCTTTGTAGTGTCTTTCATAATACAGTCATATTTCTCCAGAGACAGAGCCACTTGTGTGTGTGTGTTAGTGTGTGTGTGTGTGTATGTGTGTGTGTAATGGTAAATGCATTAACAGTGGGAAGAAAGGATGACGACTGCATAAGAAAGGGATGAAACGCGAATGCTCGCCGGAGACAGACAGGCGTCTGATGAGCAGGACCTCTGAGATAACATCACGTGTCTGACTTCTCTCTGCACCATTTGCTGCTATTCTCTCAAGTCTTGTCCCATTAAAACCTCACATTTTGTACCCGACATCCCTCATGTGACCTAACCTCTGTTTCGACTGCATGCCTCTAGAAAACCAGCTATTCTGAAAAAAAAAAAAAAACAGCAGGAAAACAAGCTGACTCAGCATTAGTAACAGAAGGTAAATCATTCCTTAACCACAATGTTAAAATCCTCTGCAGACCAGGTATGTACAGGGACATTAAATAACATCCTGTCTTTCTTCACACTATATTATTCTGCTGTCTTCACTTCATGGGCCAGAGGTTGTTAGAGTTGATCGGAGTGTAATGTGCAAGGCGAAACATCGGGGAGGTAAATAGGTAATACAGTTGCTTCTTTGCAAACACTGCTGTCAAACTTGATCCAGAGCTGCAGAGTCTCCCAAATCCCCCAACTCTCAGCAGCCAGCAGCTGAAGACTTTGTTGTACTGGAAAGATCCCAAGTATGACTGAGCTGAGACGTATGAAAGCAAAGCAGAGGGGGAGCAGGATGAGAAATCAGCAGTCTTTCCTTTAATAGATAAAGATTAAAAAAACACCTCAGTCTCACTCAACTGAACCTTTTTCAACATTTTACATTGTTGAACAGAACATAAGCCCCAGTTTGTGACCAGGAGTTAGTTGGTACCACAAGTAATGACACCTGTAGATACAACCAGGAAGGACCAGGAGCATGTAAAATGGGAAATACTCTGATATTAACATCTTCTCATTTAACTCACAGAAAGAAAGCAAAAAAAGAATATTTCCATTATATATACTATTCCATTAATCAGACAAAACACATTTTAAAAAGTGACAAAATGTAAAAATATCATGACTTGACCTAAAACATGAGTGTGTGGGTGCACAGATGAAGTTACAGTTCCTCTGCTGGCACTGATTAAACACCACATCTGTTCATCTAAATTACATATTTAGAAGTTTTTTCCATGGAAAAAATCCCTTCATGCCTTACAGTGGCTCCAATGTAACTCTACACCTTTGCCTTCGTGCAGTATACGGATCTGTGAATATGTAAATCCTCCCTGCCTCTTTCTCCACCCACCACACATTAACCTCATTTAATTCAGAAGCTTCACTATCTGACAAACCGTCAACAACCACCCGAGCCACATTAAATGTCCTGTCAGCATTTGAAATCCATCATCATGTCACTTGGCAGGAAAACATCGGCTGACATTATCGAGCAGACTGCAGATTTGTTTGGATGGGTAAAAACGCAAGAAAAATTAAGCTTAATGGTTGACCAACATGTTGGCTCGTACTCGCTCCGTCTGCAGTGTAAATGGATGGAAGAGCATTTGCTTCAATGTGAATTTTGTGGCAAAGTGGTGCTTTAGAAAATGACTTTTGCAAACCCAAGTTTTCTCTCATTCATTATGATAAAACATGAAGACTCATCGTTTCTCCTTTTGCAACAAAACAGAACAAGTCTCCACCATCGTATTGAAAATAGTGATACTGATACATGGCTACACCTGTGGCTATGCTTCATTTCACTGTAGCCCCACCTGCAAGTTGACTGGATTGATCACTCAGGTATGTGACGTGTGAAATCCTGGCTGTCTGAATCCATGTTTCTGAGACTGTCAATCGTTCATTAGTTACAAGGCAGAAACACTCAGCTATGAAGGTGACTGCTTTTTTCACTCATGATCTGTCTTATAACATATAAAAACACTAAATGAACATGTCAACAAGACTTCATTTTCATCGAAGGGGATCTTTATGTTGACTAGATCTACACCTGTGTGTATGTACAGAAGCATTATCTGAATGTACTTATGTTCATGTCTGGTCTGAGTTGTGAACAAGTTTTTAATAATTTGCTCATCAGCCTGCCTCATAAATCTTCAGTCTGACACCACCTTTCACCTCTCAGTCTGAAACCTTCACCGTTTCCACTGACCCCGAATCTCCTCTCCTCTCCTCTCTCAACTCGGCTACATTCTAGATTTCCTCTGGGACACGCTAACGTTTCCCCCCGTCCTCCCCTTCCATCTTTCCTTTTCTGTTCTCCTTTATTTTCCCTGTCTCCTCACGACTGCTGGCATTGCTCTTGTTGCTTCTGGCTGCAACTGTTTTTTCTCACAAGTCTGACTCTCATCGCCTTATTTGTCCTAATAATGTGACTTTACATAGCTGTCCCTCGCTACTTTGCCTCCTTTTGTGTGTTTGTTGGCCTCTGGGTCTGTGTTTCTGTCTGTCTCTCTCGCTCTGTCTGCATATGTGTCTTTCTCTGCTGCTGTCTCCTCTGCCGCCTTCCTTTTTCACTCATTCACTTTCACAGTTCATCTGTTTTTCTCTGTCACACACACACGCACGCACACACACACACACACACACACACACACACACACACACACACACACACACACCTCTTTTTCCTCTCCCAGCCAGCTGAAGTTGTACCGGTGTTGTGTTTCAATACAGTAGGAAATATTTTCAACCTTGCAGGAAATGTCTGAAACTAGAATGGTCCTCTTCTCATGCACACACACACACACACATACACAGACATATATATATATAAATGCACAAACGCTCTTCGTATAAAAATACTTTTTTATTTGAAAACCCAACACACAATGAAATCCTCAGTAAAAAATGTCGTTTTAAGAGCGGGAGTGTATTTCATTTCATTTAGTCTGGCACACAGACGCCGGAGGGGGAGCCAGGCTGCAGACGGGAATGGCACCATAGAAGAGGGGGTCTGTCAGTGGGAAGAACAGCACCAGAAACAACAGCAACCCCATCAGATAGGAGAAGAGCAGAGCCGATCGCTGAGGGTGTCGCAGGGCAGAGCTGATGTCGGGCAGACCCTGACTGTTGCAGAACGAATGGCACAAAACTGGACCCACAACATGACCTATAGAGAAAGATTAAAGGCTTAATGAGGTGTGGATCTGAAGTGTTAACAAGTCAGTTTGTTGTTCACTTCATTTCTCACCAGTTCTCATGAATATAAAGGCAGTGAAGGCACCAAACACAGTTGTGTATAAGAACTGCATCCCTGCAACACAAAGAAAAATTATTTCCATGAGAGACGAAAACTGGAGCTAAAGATTGAACCATGTCCATGTTATTATATTGCAAAGTGAATATGGGTTTGAATATAGATTATTTTGGGTAATGTGCTAAAAGGTTGTTTGTTCGTATGTTATTCAATAATCATATGCAGATTTCTCAAGATTATGCATATACTATTTTAGATTATCTGACTTTATGTGAATCCATTAGTTTACATTATTTCAATGTGGCTTATTTGAAGAGATTTTTGCAAACAAACTCACCTGACACCAAGAGGATGACACTCATGCTGTCCTTGTGGAGGCGCCGTTGCTCTATGATGTGGTGGAAATGGGCTAAAACAACATCGTAAAATACAGTGAAAACTGTGGTGAAAACGAACACCATGTCATTTCAAACAATGTAACACTTGCATATGTATTAAAGCATGAATAATAAAAAAGATTGAACTGATTCCAAAGTGCAAATGCTGTAAGTTAAAAATTACTTATTACTGACACCAGTGGCCGTTAAGTGAACTGCAGTTAGCATCCTAGCCTAGCTTGCCTTTTGCAAATTACTTTATTACCTCCAGATCCTTGCCACGTAGCTAAGTCACAGCTAGCTGGCTAACCTTAGCTTAGCTTCTCTCTTGGCTAATACAAAACTATCGTTTGCTATATATGTTTCCTTGGTACTGTTGCGTAATTTATTGTTTGTATAAATCAGCATTGTGCATTACATGTATCAATAATTTGCTACTTTAGTTAACTAGCAGTTCATTCTCGTTAGCAAGCAAGCTAATGCTATCAAACATTAGCCAGCTAAAACTGCAGTATAACAATCTATTTCACATGGTTTGCTGTAATGTTGACTTTGACTTTGGACTTTGGTGGGGTGGTGCTGATGCCGGTGCTATTTCGTAGCTAATGTTAGCTGGTGTTGCCCACTGTTGGCGCTGTCACATAAATGCCACATCTTTTCTCTTATAAAACGTTGAGTCCTTTACATAGAAATCAGTTCACAGGCTGTTATTGACAGCTGAGAGAGTCAGGGAAAGTCTCATTTCTTAAAGTTACATTACAAACTGTTCATACATTAGCAAAACAAAGAAATTAATATATGTAGCTTGCTTCACATTCTTAAAAACTCCACCTTTAATTAATCTGTCATGATAATGTCCTAATGCTGACTGGAAGAGAGCCAAAGGCAGATTGTGAATATGAGTTGTTTTTGGCCTGGCTGATGTACCAACACCGAAGAAGAGCGGGGCTGTGAAGATAGCGACCGTGGGTCCTGTGCAGGGCACCAACATGGGCAGCAAGGCCCCTCTGAACACCAGCTCCTCTGTCGCTGGTGCCACCACCTGGTTCCTGAGCCACACCACATCTCCCACACACGACCTCCACGACTGAACATCTGGGGAAATAAAGTCAAGACTTTACGAGGATGTAGTCCTACACATCAAATGCATGTACTCACAAATACCTTGATGCTTTTGACATGACCTTTAGTCGACATAAGGTTTAACTCACCTAGTGCAGACTGAAGTTCTCCGGTGAAGCCTTCGGGGTTGTCCATCGCAGAATGAACCAGGGGACCCAGATAAAACACC
Source organism: Centropyge bicolor (assembly GCA_037975185.1). Classification (NCBI taxonomy): domain Eukaryota; kingdom Metazoa; phylum Chordata; class Actinopteri; family Pomacanthidae; genus Centropyge; species Centropyge bicolor. Next base: position 57,121 of record JBBMOC010000291.1, read on the forward strand.
TGATGTTTAGAACGAAAACAAGTGTTTATAGCATGTGGTGGAAGTATATAAGACCGAAGAGGAGGATCTAAAGACTGCAAGGCACATTTTTTCAGTATGTGGTTTTAACATGCTCAGGGGACATCACTGCAAAAGGCAGTAATTTAATGGAGGTTGTAAAGCCAAGCTGTATCGTATTGGGAATGGAAGTTGAATCTCCGAAATGTCAAAACTGCTTTAGTGCACCATAAATAAAATGCTGTAAGAGGTAAACTGGATCCACAGAGTAGTGTTTGAAGCCGCAAAACACTTCTTCGCAGCGGGGTCTTCATTTCAGACCATTTTCATCCCAATAACTTAAACGCTATAGTCTCTCAGGTTGACTTTACATCTAGAAGGTTAGGAAAGATATGGTCATAAAAATAGTTTTAAAAACCAAATGGGAATACTGGATGTTTAGCTTTTATTCTGTCCTGGACTGTATCTAAGACTTCTCCACGCAAACAGTGCTCGGAGTCTAAGCCCTGTGATACCTGTTATGAAATCAACCGTGAAAACCTGGTGCTCACGTTGTGTATAGTTGAATTCTTGTAACTTTAACAAAGAAAATATTCTCTCCAAAAGGTTATAGGAAAAAAGGACTCTTTTTCTTCGAGTTTACTGTGTTGAGTTTCCCAGACGTACCATGGTCAGTAGTAGTGGCAGTATGGCTGCAGGAACCAGACCTTCCAAACGAAGTCCCATCAGCTCCCACACCGATACATCGACCTGCAGAGGATTTATAAACATAGTTTTAAGTGATTAACAAATTGATGGGACCCCAGGCTTAACACCACCCTTCACCTGGATGGTCAGGGTTCAGTCCCCTCTGTCAATCCCATCCACCCAGTTTGACTGACTCCAATCTTTGACCTGAGGAATGGAAGTTCTAGTACTTGCTTTCTCTGCCTGGACGAACATGGAGTAATGTTGTGTAATGCAGCAATCCTGCAATAAAACCTCCTGCTTTGAACATGATAATGTTGAATTTTTGGTGTTGATTGAGGTGTTGATTCAACTGTTGTCATAAATTTGAAGGGTGCACTTTGCGGTACTGTTGATCTAGACTGCAATTATGGATTTCATCATTTTCTGATTTGTAATCACTATCATACTTATTATCCAATGCTGTTTTCACTGTTTCACTGTTGCTCCCACTTGTTGCAATGTGCCAGCAGGATAAACAGGGAACAGAACCAAAACTGCCAACACCCGGGCAGTGTTGGAGCAGTTCAATCAATTCCTTAACAAAATCCAAAGAATGACTCGTTGCTCAGGCAGGTAAGGATCAAAAACAGAAAGAGCAGTCCAAACAGCAAACAATAGGAGTGGGCAAAAATCAAAAGCTCAAAATCAAGCAAAGTCTGAGGAATCAAAGGCAAAACATGAGGAATTATGCAACAAATGACTGGACAGCTTGACATGAGGTACAAGGACAAACTAACAAAGACTGAGGACAGCGCAGACTAAATAGAGAAGAATGGAAGAAACACAGGTGAAAACAATCATTAATCCTGAGGGCGGGAGAGATACAAAAACAGGAAGTAAAGCAATGAGCAATGAGCAAGCGAGAGAACCTGTCAACATAAAACAGGAACAAAGGAAACAACCCAAAACCACGACACTGTGACCACTTCAAGGGCAGTCAGCTGTCTACAACCTTTACTGGAAGTGTGTTTAGCTCCGCGCACAACTGTGGAACAACATGCAGAAGGACTTTTACAGGCTATTTGATTGGTCAAGGTGGAAATACCTTTAACTATTTGTAGACTGTTCGGTAGCTTGAATCTATTTATTGTATCTATTTATATCTAGCTGTTGAATAAATGTAGTGGAGTAACAAGTATGATATTTCCCATTTGTGCATATAATGGAATGAAATGAAAATACTTAAGTACAGTACTTGAATACCTGTACTTAAATTCCACCACTGTGATAAATTCATACAGGACTACAAACTGGGCTTATCCCTGTGGTACACACCAACTCAGACTGATGTTAAATAGATGTTAATTCTCATTAATCTGTTAGGACATAGTTTATTTATTTTGAATTTGAGGAGACATAAAGCAGATGCAGAGAATGGTATTTTTTGTCCCTGTGTACTCACCTTGACTTCAGCCCAGTGCATCCATGCCTTCACCACTGCAGGAGACAGTGCAGAGACCAGCAGCACACTGGCACAGCGGCGCTTTATCATACTGGGATGATCCCTGCACACACACACACACACACACACACACACACACACACACACACACACACACACATCATCATCATCATCATATCAATAGTCCAGTCTGACAGTGCCGTCGCAGGCCTGCAGGTGAGTTGTGTACCTGGGTAAGCTGCTTCTCCAGACGTACAAACTGCCAACGTAGAGGGAGGCGAGCAGGAGGCAGCTCAGCACACACACCCAGCATCTTGTATGGGTGTGCTCCACCTGCGTTATAGAGCCATGTTCTGGTCCCAGCATGACAGAACTGAGGAGTTTTTACTGGAGCGTCAGGACAGGTGAGCTTCAGCTGATACAGCAGGTTCATCGTGCTTTGGTTCACTTCTGTCTCTCAGCTCAGATTAGAGGCTCACACTGAAGAGGAGATCTGGGCTGCAGAGGGAAGCTGATTAGCTCTAATACTCGGTGAGAGGACACATGCACAGGTGTAAACACACACACACACACATGCAGACGGACACAGGCTGCAGTGACTCTTCACAGACCAGTGTCAGTCCGAGGAGTGGGCAGAAGAAGACCTGCTCTCAACTACAGCCTGTCATATTTTGTTTGGGGCTGTTTCAGGGAAGTGTTGATTCAGATGTGTGGGCTCTTTTTGTAAAAATATCTTTCTCCAACTCTGAGGAGCAGCGAGAAGACAAGGAAACCCTCACAGATGGAGTGAGAGCGCAGGGGTCTGATCGAGACCACCAGTGAGATCCTCTGGCTGACAAGTCACAGAGGTGCCGCTAATACAGAGCTAACTTGTCATCTGGGATTTAGAGTTTTAACGTCGACATCCACTTGGTATTTTGCAAAACATAAATCAGGAATAGACGTTTTTTTCACAATGCTAATCTGTTTGCAAGTAGCTATGCATTTTCCTTGATTTTCTCAGTGATGATTTTATGTGAGAAACCAAAGTCAGAAAACTCACATTTTCTTTCAGTTATGTGATGTTCAACTTGATCACATCACTGAATTTTTAAACCACGTTCACACTTTTGTTTTTCAAAATAATTCATAATTCAAGTAAAACAATTGTTTCGTACTCAGGTTTATATAAACTCTTGATTCTATTGCGCCTTTAAAAAAGAAGTTAATAAAGCAAAAGAGGTTAGCTCCATGGTATAGCCCTGAAACTCAGAAATTAAAGCAAACATTGCGTAAGCTGGAAAGGAAATGGCGTTCTAACAATCTGGAAGAATCTCACCTAGTCTGGCAAAACTGTCTTAAAACATATAAGAAGGCCCTTCGCTCTGCCAGAGCAGACTACTATTCAAAATTAATAGAGGAAAATAAGAACAACCCTAGGTTTCTTTTCAGCACTGTAGCCAGGCTGACAGAGAGCCATAGCTCAATTGAGCCCTCTATTCCTATTGGCCTCAGTAGTAATGACTTTATGAACTTCTTTAATGATAAGATCCTAATTATCAGAAAGCAAATTCTTCCTGTCCTCCCATTCAATAATGACTTGTCCTCAAATATGGGATCCATACAAACAGCTGTAAAAGCTGATGTATGTTTAGACTGTTTCTCTCCAATTGACCTTAAGCGGCTGACTTTAATGATTTCTTCGTCAAAGCCGTCAACCTGTCTTTTAGATCCCATCCCAACCAGGCTGCTGAAAGAAGCCGTACCTGTTATTGGCACTTCTTTAGTTGACATGATCAATCTGTCCTTATTAACAGGCTATGTACCACAGTCTTTTAAAGTGGCTGTAATAAAACCTCTTCTTAAAAAGCCGACTCTTGATCCTGAGGTACTGGCAAATTATAGACCTATATCTAACCTTCCCTTTCTCTCGAAGATCCTTGAGAAAGCAGTGGCTAACCAGCTTTGTAACCATTTACAGAATAATAGTCTATTTGAGGATTTTCAATCAGGATTTAGAGTTCATCATAGCACAGAAACTGCTCTGGTGAAAGTAACAAATGACTTTCTTGTTGCATCAGACAGAGGACTTGTCTCTGTTCTCGTCTTGTTAGATCTTAGTGCTGCATTTGACACCGTTGATCATCAAATCCTGTTGCAGAGACTGGAACATTTAATTGGCATTAAAGGAACTGCACTAAGCTGGTTTAAGTCCTATTTATCAGACCGATCTCAATTTGTACTTGTCAATGATGAATCCTCGAGACACTCTAAAGTTAAATTTGGTGTTCCACAAGGCTCTGTGCTTGGACCAATCCTGTTCACCTTATATATGCTTCCCCTAGGGAACATTATCAGGAAGCATGCCATCAGCTTTCATTGCTATGCAGATGATACCCAATTATATCTGTCAATTAAGCCAGACGAAACCAACCAATTAGCTGAACTTCAGGCATGCCTCAATGAAGTAAAAACCTGGATGGCCTGCAATTTCCTATTGTTAAATTCAGACAAAACTGAAGTTATTGTACTTGGTCCCAAGCACCTTCGATGCAAATTTTCTGAAGATATCAGTTCTCTTGATGGCATTGCATTGGCCTCCAGCACTACTGTTAGGAACCTAGGAGTAATCTTTGATGAGGATTTGTCCTTTAATGCTCATATAAAGCAAATTTCGCGGACTGCCTTTTTTCACCTACGGAACATAGCAAAAATCAGGCATATCCTGTCTCAAAAAGATGCAGAAAAATTAGTCCATGCATTTGTAACTTCTAGGCTGGACTACTGCAATTCTCTTTTAGCAGGCTGCCCCAATAAGTCGTTAAAGACTCTCCAGTTGATCCAGAATGCTGCTGCACGTGTACTGACAAGAACAAGAAAAAGAGATCATATCTCACCCATTCTGGCTTCCTTGCACTGGCTCCCTGTCAAATCAAGAATTGAATTTAAAATCCTTTTGCTAACCTATAAAGCTCTTAATGGTCAAGCACCATCATATCTTCAAGAGCTCATTGTACCCTATTTTCCCAACAGAGCACTACGCTCCCAGACTGCAGGATTTCTATTGGTTCCCAGAATCTCCAAAAACAGATTTGGAGCCAGAGCCTTCAGTTATCAAGCTCCTCTCTTGTGGAATCAGATCCCAGTCTGGGTTCGGGAGGCAGACACCCTTTGCACATTTAAGAGTAGGCTTAAAACCTTCCTCTTTGACAAAGCTTATAGTTAGGGTTGGTCCAGGCGAGCCCTGAGCCATCCCTTAGTTATGCTGCTATAGGCTTAGACTGCTGGGGGACTTCCCACGATTTACTGAGGTTCACTCTCCTCTCTCTCTCCTCCACCTGCATCTATTTATAACCCATCAATGTATCGTACTAATCCAACTTCTTCCCTCTCTCCAAGTTTTGTGCTCTTCTCTCCTGTCGCTTTCCGCAGGTTCTTGTGTTACTGGATCCCCAGAGTCCAGACCCATGTTTACAAGCCTCCGACTGACAATTTGTCCCCGCTCAATACCGCTGTTCAATATGTACACGCCTGTGGATTATATTGCTGCTTGTCCACCTCTCTCTCTCTCTCTCTCTCTCTCTCTCTCTGTCTCTGTCTCAACCCAACCAGTCGTGGCAGATGGCTGCCCATCACTGAGCCTGGTTCTGTCCGAGGTTTCTGCCTGTTAAAAGGAAGTTTTTCCTCGCCACTGTCGCATCTTTGCTTGCTCATGATGGGAACTGTTGGGTCTCTATATGTTGTCGGGTTTCTCAACCTGCTCAGTATGTAAAGTGCCTTGAGATAACTGTTGTTGTGATTTGGCGCTATACAAATAAAATTGAATTGAATTGAATTGAATAAGAGATGTATTTTGAGGATGTAGGTTTTTGGTCACTGAGTTAATTACAATGATAAATAATAAGCTTCAGAATGTGTTTGTTGCAGGAGATTTGTGTTGGATTTCTTTATATTTCACAGATTCATGTTGAGTCTGAAACTAAAAAGACACAAAGACGTAAGCAACCAACCAATATTTAATTTTCGTCAACATACTCATCAACATCATTCATCACATCTTCACCTCTTAAATACAGGCAGCAACATCAGGTACAGTGTGTGAAAGGTTTACAGTAGTGATGTGAAGCAGAGTACCACTTTATCAGCACAGCTCAACAGGCGTGTGTGCAGCAGTCGAAGGACACAGACATGAGAGAACAGGTGCTTTTCTGTGAATCAAACAGGCACCAACGTCACAATCATACACGCTCCGGGTGATTTAAGGCATCCAGGGTCGAACTTCGAATCAATGCTTCGTCCTTTGTGTGCACACGAGGTTTAATAACTCATTAATATGAAGAACACTTTCAACATCTAACATCTAGAAAAAGAAATTAATCAGTGATCAAATGATATTACAATAAATGGAAATGCTTTCAGGGTTTATTTAAAATGTGATGGGGGTCGTCCTGCATATGAAACATGTACCTTGTGTTCTCAACATCGTGGGTTTGAGTCCAGCTCATGACTTATCACATTTTTATATCTCATATGTTGAGGCATGTTGCCATCAAATATTTTTCACTTTCAGGCTGGAAATGTCTGAAACAAAGAGACGAAGATCAGCAGAAACGGAACGAATTCCTTGACGTGTGCACATCAAAAGCAACTGTAAACGATTTCCCATAAAAGATACAAGGACACGGCACATTTCTGCCTTATCAGAGTCTGACGAGCTCCTGTCACGGCCAGGGGACAATATTCTTTATGAAAGAGAAAGAAGAAGCAAAGCCAGTGATCGAAACTGAACAAACACACAAAACACCATGTGCAACTGATGTACAACAATCTGACACATCATTTAAATAAATAGAAATAACAGAATCAAAATAACACTATTACTTTAAGACAGACTGAACATATACTAATTTTTTCAAACACTGTCAAACAGTTCTTTGGGAAAATAAAGGCACTTCATGAAAACTGGGAAATGTGGAGCTCCAAAAGTCCGGTTTTCTTTTTCTTATGTGCAAATTATGAATTTTTAAAATCATCTTCCTGGACTTCAGAGGCTCAGGGTTAAAATCTGGCTGTGTGTGTCCTCTCACTGTAGGACACACTTGTCTTTGTTGCTGTATTTTCTCCTCCTCATCTCCAGGCCGCGCTCCAGACGCTCGTCCTCCTCCAGCGCCCTGCACACACACACACACACACACACACACACACACACACACACACACACACACACACATATCACAACATGATGCACATGACATTAACTCGTGACCAACATGGCAGTCAAATACTATGACATATACAGTACATACAGTAGCTTGAAGGATTTGCTTTGTATGGTCTTTTTCAACACACTCACCCTCTCTCCTTGGCGTCGATGTCTCGGATGATCTCGTCGCGCTGGTTGACCAGAGACACCAGCTCTTGGAGGAGCAGCTGCTCCCTCTGCTGCTGAGTGGACGACTTCTGCCAGTCTGCAGGACAAACAGCACAACTTTACCTGAGGGCTCACAGAACCATGTGCTTTGGCAAATATCAGATGGGACAATCAATTAATCTATTTTATTGGTGCTATTATAACATGTTTTATTTCTCTTGTGCATTAGTCTCAAATTCCTGTTTACACTTTTACTGTTTTATTATCAGCTTGTGAGTCATCTGTCAATCACTTTCAGTGCACTAACATTGGAGTTAATGCTACTTTATACTTCAGCTCATTTCAGAGGGAAATATTATACTTTTTACTACATCACTGTATACATTTCACAGTTTATATAAACAGTGTGGTCCAACCGTCTGAGATAATTTCATTTAAACCTGGAAATGATCAGAAAGTTTGAAGATTAATGAGAAAGATTCATGTACATTTTCAAAGAATCATCTTTCCTTCAAATTGTTAAACTGAAAAAAAAGTATTACATTTGAAGCAAGTTTATATATATATATCATATAATCATCTCCCTAAATATGAGGCATTTTTATAGATTAAACTACCTGACGGTTTGTGACCACCTATAAGCTTAAAATGCAGCTGTAATGGAGTATTTCACACCTGGTATTACTACTTTTACATTAGTAATGTGAATACTTGTTGCATCACTGTTGGTTACTAACCTTCTATAGCCATCATGACGCGAAGCTCTCTGTTCAGAAGCTCGAATCTCCTCTCCAGGTCCTGCTCCTCTTGCCTTTGGACACCATCAATAATGAGACAAATAGAAAGTACGCAGCCTGTGTGTGTGTACGTGTGTCTGAGTGTGAGAGCTCTTACAGTAGTTCCAGGTTGTCCTGTCTGCGGATCAGGGCGTTTTTCTTGTTCACCAGAGTGAACCACTCCTGGATCAGTCTCTCCTCTTCATCGCGGTCACTTCCTGTGTGACAGGAAAGAGAAAGGATAGCTTGAATAGTACTGGATGGTCCACTGGAGAAAGTCCACAGCATTACCAAATGTGTGGAGTACAGGAGGACTCATAGGTGCTAATTAACATCTATGACCCCTGAGAACCTTTAAGTTCTTCTAAATTTTGGAAGTCTCGAAAATTAAGATAATTATTTTCCCATATGACTTTGAACACACAGCTGATGTAGCTCTTCCTGGCAGCAGTGATGCTGTACACACATTTGTGCAAACTTCAAATATAGGCTGATTAATATATTTCAACTCTGTGCATATGTGAAAAAGCCTAATTTATGAGTTTATTACAAAAAACTGGACGTGTGTACGACTTTTGTCTGGAGATAAAAATGTCAAAACTTGACATAGGCCTACTTGGTTTTTGAAGTACGTGCAGTGCACACACAGCATCTGTTGAACCAGATGTGCAGTGGGGTATTTCTTTCGTACACTGCCACCACTACACAACACCACATCACACAAACTGTTGATTCCCAGTAAAGGGTTTTTAGGGTAAAACCAAAAAGCAAGGTTATAAATTTCCTGAACCTTTAAATCTGCTCTGCACTGCTCAGCTCTTACACCTGCTCCTGATGACCACGATGACATGCTGTGTATATATATTTTCCACGTGTGTGTGTGTGTGTGTGTGTGTCTCACCTGTTTCCATGAGGCTTCGCAGCCGTCTCTCCACCACAGCGGCTCTGCTGTCGATGTGCTTCTGCTCCATCTCCAACGCCGCCAGCTCTCGCAGCACATACTGACTGGTGTCCTGCAGACACTGACCACAAGCCCCATCGCACAAACACACACATGCAAACACACACACACCATGTTCATCACCCATGAACATACACAAGACAGCCACAACAAGAAGGAGGAAGGGGGAAAGGAGATCAGAGGAGAGAGGGAGTCGGGGAAACAAGAAGATGGTCAAAAGGTTAGAGGTGAATGAATGGATGATTTGAACTGATGAACTTTTGTACAAGGTAAAATGATTCAGTGGTTATGCAGCCATGAGTGATGTTAATGTTGATTTGATTTGATCTGAGAGTCAAAGGAAAGAAGAAGAGAAGAGAAAAAGTGAAGAGAGGAAAACATAACTGACCATCGTTTCCTCCTCAGGTTTGGGATTCTGGGTCTCAGCTCCACTCTGCAGCTCTGCACACATGGACACACGGGACAGATCAGAGTGTAAACAGAGAAAAAGAAATAAAGATGGGAAGTTCAATAAATGTTTAAAATGTTGAAATAGTGTCTCCTAAATGCTCCGGCTTCAGGTTCCCACCTGTATTAGTAGAGATTTCTGTTGCAGAGTCAGTTGTTGTATCTTCATCCTGGACAAGAAAATATGAAACCTTCACTTTCAGTAAATAAAGACTGTGACTGTTTTTCTTCAAAGCTTTACATTAAAATTGAAACATGATAGTCAATTGCAGTATAAAATAAAGTGTTACCTGAGATCCATTTTTGACTGCTTTGTTGATGGACCTTGGGGGAGCGACTGGGTTTAATGACTCGTCCACTACAAGAAGATAACAATGATCAGAAGTTGGATTTAACCTCTTGAAATCCACAACATTTCCTCCACCCACTTCAAACCAGTAAGAAGAGCACTAACCAAGCAGCACAGACAGAAACCTCATCATCAGTCATAGGAAGAACATGAATAAGAAAAATATGCTGCCTTTCAGGATCTTCAAAATCAGAGAAGGAGAGAAATATTTATATCCAAGATGCCTTGTTTATATCACATGGAAAAGTATGAGTGTGTATTTTATACACAGTTCAATCAAACTCTGGATGACATACTGTACTCGGTGTCTTTGGGAACCTTGGGAAAACTACTAGAATCTTAATGAAGGTCCTGTAAACTTGATTTAATGATTTGTTTATCCTTGCTGTTTGTCTCCTTTTCTCAAACTGTGCTACTTTACATTCCTAAGTCCCCTGGAGACACACTAATGTTTCCCCTCTTTTCTTTCCTGTTTTCCTCCGCTTCATTATCTGTCTCGTTTTACAGATTTCCATGGAATCCAGCACGAGTTACTGGATGTGGGAAGGTTGAATATCTTGGAATGTGGACTGGAATCTTGAGTGAGTTTGACTGCACAATTAAAATTAGCCTTCAAGACATGTTATGAATCGTATTGGAAATAATCATTAAGATGGACAAGGATTTCAAATATAGTATCAGTACCTTTAACTGGTCGTTTGGTCCTCGGTGGTGGGACGACCAACGTGCTGCTTCCCCCTTCCTCCAGGCTCACTCCTTCGTTCAGTCTGGCCATGCAGAAGGCGGCGGCGTCCACCTCGGTCGGACCGGGGCCGGAGAGGGCCAGGCCGTAGCTGGACTGGCTGCTGTTGTGCTCTATCTGCAGCACGCTCAGCTCCTGGTTGGTGAAGTGTGAGCGGATCTGGCTGAGGTAGGTCATGACGATGAGCCTGTCGGGGACGGACAGGAGAACCATGTCGGACGGCTCCAGCAGACGGGAGATGCCCAGAGCCTCGAAACCGTCAAACGCCTGATGTTGTCAGGAAAGAAGCACATCGTCAGTATAGAAACAAAGAAAGAAATTTGACCAAGAAACAAGAATGATTGAAAAGCATTACGATGCAGAAATGACTCTGTCTAATAGCAGCAAGATTCTGGACTTGACACAGCGATATAAAGAGCTGAATATAAAATTGATTAACATGAGTCTGGTCCTTACCTTCTTGTTGTTCAGCTTGATGTCATGAGAGTCCAACTGGTCAAAATCGCTAATGGGACAAAAAGCAGGGAATTAAATAACAAGAGATACCTAGAGCAAGTTTACAAAATTTTAATTAATGTAGAGCTGAATCAAATTTTTTCTTAAGCAATTAAAATGCTGATCTTTTTTTTGATGAATCAATTTGTTGGGTCAAATAAATAATAGAAGATTGTGAAAAATTATAATATCCCAGACACAAACTGGCAAATCCAAATTTATTACTTTGTCCAAAAAACACACTTAACCCCAAAGAGATTCAGTACACAATTACACAAAAGGGAAGATGCTGCTGATTCATTTTCTGACAATCAACCAATCGATTAATTGTTTCAACTCTAAATGAAAGTCCTGGGAACCGATCACAAAAATATATGCAAAATATATGATCAGTAGCAAAACTAACCAACCAATTAAACAAAGGCTTAAAGCCAAGAAGCAGGCAACGTTGCTCGAGTGGCTCACATTTTGTCGGAGTGGAAGTGATGGAGGATGGCACAGAAGGCCAGGCCGTTTCTCCAGGACGTGCTGAAGTTGGTGACCTTTACCCCCCGGTACCCTTTGGTGATGCCCTGACACCACTGCAGCAGCGACTGGCTGGAGTTCACCAGATCCTGGAGGACAAGGAGAGAAGAAGAGTCGGGAACAATCAAGAAGGAGATGTTAAGTTATGTTGTGTGTTTGTATCTGTTTGTTTGTGTATATTCACCTCAGCTGCGTCGTCCTTCCCATCAGCCTCCTCTCTGACCACTGGAACAGGATCAGGGGCCTTGAGGTCGGAGGTTTCTTCTTCTGGTAACGTAGGAAGTCGGGACGTCTTCATGTCATAGTGATGGGGAGGAGTGATGTGTGTGTCCTCCGGCTGAGGTGTTTTTTCCTTCTTTCCGCCATCGGGGACGTCGGCCAGTTGGCCTTTTACCCTGAGAGGAGACAGGATATAAACAAGAGAGAAGACAGACAAGCTTTGTTTAGCGGAAAAAAGGAGATCATCCAAACAGTCTGGTTTCATCAGCAGTGATTCGTAGGTGCGAGCGAGAGACATGCAAGCTTGCTTACACGGCAGACTGCAGCAGTGACTTGATGTTAGTGGAAACATATGCAGCATTCAAGAGTATGAAAACCTATATTTTCAGCATGGTTGACTCAACACAGGTCTATGCTGTTTAATCTCTCAGAATCGAGCAGATTCACCAAAGTGTTGTCCTACATGGCAGCAGTTCTGCAGCACACATATTGCCAGAGCTGTTACAAGGCCTCTGGGACGAGTCCAAGTCAAATCTCAAGTAAGCCAAGACGGGCCTGATAAAATATTCAAGATGTGTGGCTTTACAATGTCTGCTTAGTCTCATTTATTTTTTTCTTGAGGAGGAATTTTATACATGAACGTTTTTACTTTCAAGTCTCAGGTCGAGTCAAATCTTCATTTTATCAAGTGAATCATTTTTGTGACTCAAGTCCAGGTCTCAAGTCTCCAGTCTCCAGCTCTGCACATAAACCAAACACACACAAGGCTTCGGTGGCGAGTCATTCTACAGAGCAGCACAGGTGGACAGCCCATGCTGACTTACACATCCTCCTCTCCTGCTTGGTTTTGTGGCAGCTCTTCTGTCTCAGTCAGTGATATTTCCTCCATGGTATCAAAGCTGGGAATAAGCAGGTGCTGACTGTGAAGCTCTGTGGTGTCACAGTCGATTTCACGGGGGTCAGGGATGAGGCGCTTCATACCGCGGGGGCCGGAGACGGGAGACGTGTCCCCTGTCATCAGGTTAATTTTAGCCAATAACAGCCTCTCCTCCTCTCGCAGCTGTTGGTCTTTGGTGAGCTGGTTGGGATCGGGGGTGTGTGTCTGTGTGTGATGAGTTTGTGGACCGTCAGTCTTTGTGGTGACCGAGTCCTTGTTTAAACCAGAGTGACTCGTATCTTCATCATCCCTCACTTTAAGACTCTTGTGTGAGTCTGTAGTCTCTTTTGTGTCGTTGTTTGTCTCACTGATGTTGGTGTCGGTGTGTGTGCCGGCAGTGTTCGTGCTCGGAGGGAGGGGCCAAGGCACCACCGATGATTGAACAAGTACTTCCTCCTCATTTGTTGCTACCTGCAGGCCTTTGATTGGCTGTTTTTCTGCCTCACTACATGAGGGAGCAGGTTTGGCCCTCGTTGTCTGGCTGACTCCTTCCTCTTTCTCACACCCTAACAGAGGCTGAGGATGAGGACGGTCAGCCAGACTGGTGAGACCGTGTTCAGGTTGACCAGCAGCAGAGCTCTGGAAAAAGCTTTGTCCACTGGGAGGAAGTGAGGGCTTCTGGGTAACAGGAAGGGACGAGTGGCCTGGGCTGAGGACAGAGAAGAAGATTTCAGAACTGGACCTAAAGGTTGAAGTGCTTATTGAAAAAACTGACCAGCAACAGCTCCAACGGCCATGTCTTTGTCATGCTCCGCCCCCCTCTGGCAACAGAACATCATTCATCTCACGCAGCCAGAGCTCCGTCTTGTTAATCTCACAAAGATCGAGAGAAATTCAAGGACGAGGACATGGTGGACTGTCGCCACACGTCAAACCAATCTGGAGTAATTGGAGGGTTGAACATGGTGCTCAATTAAGACCTCTGTCTCAAGCTTTCCAACAGTCTTTATATCCCAACTGTTTGGACACGATTTTCCTCAGACATCCATAAACAAGACAGGACAGAGGTCTGGCCATGTGAGATTATACCAAACTGGTATGTTAGAGTTGTAAACATGCTCCAGCTTCCACTGAACTGCAGTGGCAACTGTCCATCATGCATCCATGCCATTTCTGAGTCTTTATCAAACACAAGGAGCTCTGCAGTATTCCTTCATGTCAGCTGTGCAGACAGTGACAATCATGGACATAAACATAGAACAGATGCAGCATCAATTGCTCAGCTTTGTCCGTTTTCATGCTCGCTACTTTACAGTTGAACCTTTGCTCAAATCCTTTTTTCTGTGCAAGTGCAAATGTCTCCAACAACAATACAGGCCAGATTCAGTGAAGGGTGGAGGGCAGGGGGTGTGGGTACCTCATAGTGATCTTAAAAAACTGAGCACAAATGCTATAAATCAAGTGTTTTTTGTGGCCCTCCTCTCTGACAATATCAAGACAACTGCACCCCTCCTAAACCCACAATCCTTTGGGGGAAGGACAGTATAATGGTTAGTCTGTATTATTTGTTTACATTTTGGCAAATTGGCACCGTTAAAAGTCTGCCAAAGCAGTTCACCCATGGATATTCTCAGGCAAGTTCTGATCAGTTCAGTTTTGAGGAGTGTTTTATGGAAATTTAAATAATGATATCTTTGGAAAATGTAAGTCACACTGAATTCTAAAAATATGTGTATACGTGTGTGTGTGTGTGTGTGTGTGTGTGTGTTCAGATTTGATTGTGTTATGACTCAGAGAACTTAGGCCAATGTTTTTTAAACCAAGCCTTCGTTAATTGCCTCCATTAGCTGGAGCTCCAGCTGCTGACCATGTCGATAAACGACCAAATCAAAGAGCGTAACTACGGTAACTACCCCCTCCCCACTTTACCCTCCACCTTAGTCTGAACATCTCTGTTTTGAGCCACAACCAAGGCAATCTGTAAAGAGGAAATACCAGTTTCCTTCACAACAACATGGCGATTATGTTGTTAAAACGATACATGACTCACATGCCAACACACAGCTCTTTCTTGCAGGAAAAGGCCAAACCCGCAGTCAGTGAGGGACAGTGCTGCTCAGTAATTATTATTCCCCTGCAGATACAGTGAGTCAGTCAGGCCTCGGGTATTGGAGGAAGCACACACAGGCACAGTCCTCTGATCCACAGGAAGTAACCAGCACATCTCTCTCATAAAGCCAACTCCTCCCGGTTACTCACCTCTCTCTCCCTGCTGCTATTTACCCCCCCCCCCCC
>JBBMOC010000291.1:72424-113505 GCA_037975185.1 Centropyge bicolor
CCTCTGTCTCTCCACCTTTTCTTTTTCCTCCTTCTCTCTCTCCATCCTCTCTGCCTCTTCTCTCTCCTCCCTCTCTCTTTCCTCCCTCTTCATGTTCTCTATCCTCTCTTTCTCCCTCCTCTCTCTCTCCTTCTCCTGCTCACAGGCTGCCAGCCTCAGACTTGCCACCAGACTTAGCCCATGTGAGGGCAAACACTCTGTTCTAATCTTCCGGCTTTCCGTCGTGTCAGAGAAGGACGCAGGTGGCGAAATGTCCACACCAGTGGGAATGAGTGGATCTGGCTCAGAGAAACACGGCTTCTCTTCATCTGCTCCATGTAAACACTGCTGATCTGTGCTACTCATGAGGAGGCCTGGTTGGCCTGGTGGGTGAGCTGCATCAGAGGGTCCAGCTGTCTGCAGGATGGAGGCCACTGTCTCATAGCTGAAGGGACAGACACGAGAGTCAGGAAGACTCTGAGGCCCTGAAGTGACCTCAGCAGGCTCTGAACAAGGTGCCAGACAGCCAGACAGCATGCTTGATTAAGGAGCTCCTTCACAGACTTTGTGTTGGTGCTTGTCCAAAGCACACAGTGGAAACATGTATTGTTGGTTGCACTAAGAACAACCCTGCATTTCTTTCTCTACCTAGATCACAACAGAGTGGCGCCCACTGGCATTTACATCACCACAACATCACCCGCGGCATGGTTAACAGGTGAAACTCTGTGGTCTCTGGTGCCATGCAGGTGAGAGCTCAGGTCAGCTCAGTGAAAGATACACAGCCAATAAACACACACTAGAAGAACTGCCATGGACTTTGAGGAATAACTTGAATCTCTTAACGTTATAATAAAACGTATAAGTAATTTGAATACTGTGGAAACATACTGCTAGGAGGGCAACTTGTTTTAATAACCTGTGATATAAGATTAAAAGCTTTAAAATCATATTGTTGTGTCTCTATTTGATAAAACAATAGTGGCTTGTTTTGTGTTTTTTTTCCGAACATTCAGAGCGATATTTTACTGTACTTGCTATATATATTTTGACTGTATTTAAGTTTGGTCTGTCAAAAAGTTTGGCATAAACGTCTCACACCATACAAAAATAGTTTTATGGACAGGCAGGCAGGGAGACTCACCCTCTATACAACACCCCAACTACTGCTGACATGAAGCCAGCAGGCGCCTCCATCTGCTGCTCTGCAACACACACATCTGCCTGTGTAGTGCCCGTCTGGGCACTACCACACACACACACACACACACACACACACACACACACACACACACACCCGTCCACACACACACACACACACACACACACACACACACACACACACAGACACCCCCGTACACACACACAGACACACACAGACACACACACACATTTTACTCTTGTGCAAAGCTCTCATGAAATCATTTCCATTTCAAGAACCAGTCTAACAGCATAGACAGAGGTTGAGATGAAGAGAAGAGCATGAGATGAGGTTAAGTGCAACTATTGAGAAAGCGCTGGTTAGATGCAGCAACAGAGAGGAATGTGAGCACATGTCCAGGTGTGTGTGTGTGTGTGTGTGTGTGTCTGTATGTTGTGGTTTGCAAGCAGAACCAGACATGTCATGCCGTGCTGCAGAGGAACCACCACTGACTCACCCCCCTGTTACACCACCCTCCTCCTGCTTCTCCTCCTTCTCCTCAGTGCTCTCGCTTGTTTCCATCCCTCCTTCCGCTCCGGGCTCTCCTGCGGTCTCCTCCACAGCCGCCCACAGCTGATTTTCTGCCTCGCACACTGGCTCCGTATTGTTGCTGACGCTCTCCTGACCACCAGCCGTGACCCCGGCCGGCTGCTCCTCGGCTGCTCCCTCTTGTTGTGGTTTTCCTGACGGCTGGAGAACTTGTTCCGTCCGCAGTCCTGGTTCTGGTTTCGAAGGCAGGAGAGGCTCCAGAGCCAAAGCCGCACGCTCTCCGGCTGGTTTGGGGGAAACCTCGATTGAGGTTGCCGGTTCCACGTCGGGTCCATCCGGCTCTTTGGGCTCCTCTTTAAGCGACGGTGCGCCGGGTTGAGAGGGAGGTGGGACGACCTGAGGTGTTTGTGAGTCTTTTGCTGTGATTTGCTGGTCTTCTCTGTGTGAGCTGGAAGACAGGAAAGAACACATGAAAGACACAACCATCACAGTTTTACATGAACTACTCTCTACATCGTGAAGAAGCCAGACCATCGGCAAAGCAACAGACGAGCAGAAAGAAAAGATAAAGCAGACAGACACACGTCCCCTCATCCATTCTTACCCTCTGCTCAAAGGTTTTGCACCCTCCCTGCCAGAGATAGTCTCAGGTGTATCTTTCCCATTCCTGCCTTCTAGCACCTTCCACAGAGGAACCTCGGCCTCAGACAGCCTCTGTGGAGGGCCTGAGCGGCTGCCAGGGGGAGAACATGTGGCAGACATTTTCTTTTCAGGGACAACAATGTTTGACAATGAGCCTTCCTTTAAGAGAGAGGGCTGCCCCAGACTGGAATAAGGGGAAAGAAAGAGGAAACATAAAGAAAAGGAAGATGCAGAAAAACAGAGAAACTATGTCAATAACACTACGTCACCACAACCAGGATAACTAATATTAATATGTTGTATTATTAGAAGCAGCAAGGCAATCGTGCAATGCACCAATCAATAATAGGCAACTTCTGAATACAGTTTAATCATCACTGAATAATCAATTGACTTGTCTCTATTGATCACATGTTAAAATGAAAGAGATTTTAATGCTAAATACTGAATGTTCATTGTGTAAATCCTCTGATCTAACGCACGCGCGCACACACCAGCAACAGAGAAGCAAAACGTGCAGCACTAAGATGACAACTTTTTTGGAATCAGTCTAGTCAGTATTGATCCTCACAACAAGATTTAATATCAGTAGTGTCAATCAGCCCACCCCAGCACACAGATAATCAGTGAAGTCACAAGCAGAGAATCACAAAATAATAAGCACACAAGAACAGAGAAATAAAATAGAAATGATTCAGCCCAACTTGATGACAACAAAAGCGACTTCAAGGTTTTTAAGGCAAACTGATAAATTAATTGATTTTATTTTCTGATTAAGACAATTGAGGTACAAAAACAAAAAGACATCACACACACACCCTCATTTCTTTTTATTTCTGTGCTGTAACTCACCGCTCACTGGAGTTTACGGAGGCAGAAGTCGGTTTATTCACTGATTGGAGGTTTGTCTCTCTGTCCTGTGATTGGCTGAGAATCTGTGAGGGCGGGCGCTCTGACGGTGCAGTGCTGGTTTTGTCCAGAGGAGGGAGGTGGGGAGCAGGAAGTGGAGTTTGTGTGACGTCTTCTCGAGGCGAGGAGGAGTGTGTGAAGCTGGGAGGAGGGACGTCAGAGTGTGTGTATGAACCCTTCATCTTCTGCTTGTCCTCATCTGACTTGTTGGCCTCCGGACTGCAGACCGGAGCCTCCTTCCTCCTCCTCTCTTCCTCCTCCTTCTTTCTTCTGTCCATCGCTTCCTTCTCCTGCAGAAGCTTCTTTTTCCTGTCTTCTTCCTCCTTGATTCTCTTCTCTGCTTTCTCCTTCTCCTCTCTATGTCTCTTCTCCTCCTCCTCCCTCTTTTTCCTCTCCTCCTCCTTCTTCTTCCTCTCTGCCTCCTGCCGTCTCTTCTCCTCTTGCAGCCGTCTCTCCTTTTCTTCCTCCTCCCGTTTCATCCTCTCCTTTTCTCTCTGCTCCCTCAAGAGCCTCTCTTTCCTCCTCTCCTCCTCCTCTTCACGTCGTTTCTCCTCCTCTTTTCTCCTCCTCTCCATTCTTTCTCTCTCCTCTTTTAAGAGTCTCTCCTTCTCTTTCTCCTCCCTCTCCTTCGCCTCTTTGAGTACTCTCTCTTCTTCCTTCTTTCTTCTCTCCTCTGCTTCTTTGACTCTCGTCTCCTCCTCCCTCCTCTTCCTCTCCTCTTCTGCCTCCTTCTTCTTCCTCTCTTCCTCTTTCCTCCTCTCCTCCTCCTCCCTCTTCTTCTTCTCTGCCTCATTTCTCTTTATCTCCTCCTCCTTTTTCAGTTGCTCCCTCTCTTTCTCCTCCTTCACGCGTTTCTCCTCCATCTTCCTCCTCTCTTCCTCCTCCAGGAGCCTCTTTTTATCTTCCTCCCTCCTCCTCCTTTGCTCCTCAAAAACTCTCCTCTCTTCCACCCTTTTCTCCTCCTCCTCTTTCATTTTCCTCAAGAATCTCTCTCTCTCCAGTCTCTTCTCCTCCTCCCTCCTCAGTTTTTCCTTTTCCTCCTCCGCCTCCAGGAGTCTCCTCTGCTGCTCTCTCTTCCTCCTCTCTTCCTCATCCCGCTTCCTCCTCTCCTCCTCCTCCTCCCTCAGCTTCTCCTGTTTGTCTCTCTTCTCCTTCAAGAGCCTCTCCTCCTCACGTTTCCTCCTTTCCCTCTCCTTCTTGACCTCCTCCTCCTCCTTTAAGAGTCTCTTCTTCTCCTCCTCTAACAGCCTCTTCTTCTCCTCCTCTAACAGCCTCTTCTTCTCTTCCTCAAGTTTTCTCCTCTCCTCCTGCTTCATCGCCTTTTGCTCTTCCTCCTTCCTGCTCTTTTCCTCCTCTTGTTTTTTAAGGATTTCTCTCTCCCTCTGTTTCTCCTGCTCTGCCTTCATCATCACCTCCTTCTCCGTCGCTGCTCCCTCTAACTGCTCTGTCCGCTTTTCTCCACAGGCCTTTTCATTGGTTTTCTGTTCAAGACTGCAGAACAGATAAACAAATATTCCTTAATCCTGAATCTGTGTGTGTGTGTGTGTGTGTGTGTGTGTGTGTGTGTTACCATTATCAGCACCATCAGTTCACATTCTGCAACCTCATTTCTTTATGATCTGGATTGTGATTTTTATCTGTGAATATAAATACTCACCCAGGAGGACACCTTTTGATAGTGTCTCTCTTAGAATCCTCCTCCTCCAGAAACAACCCCCCTGATTCTTGTCTCTGGTTAAATGACTCAAAGACGATGTCATCAAAGTCAGGCTCGGACTCGGGCTGCGCCAGCGGCGGCTTTTCTGCCTTAAAAGCGCTAATAACACTTCGCCTCTCATCGGTCGGCTCTTTTGAATCTTTATCCCTCTGAACATTCGGCTGTTTGGGAGTGATAAACGCCGCCACCACAGCCGTGGAGGGCTGGTGAGGGGCGGGGCTCTCGCAGCAGGAGAAGGGCCACGGAGGCGGCGGGGCTATAATCAGCTCTGAACGTGAGTGGGCCGGACTGGGGGACAGAAACATTGGAGGTCAGGCTGGAGAGATGAGTGGGTGAGGTTTCAGGCCGGGCGTGCAGGAGGTGATTAGGGGGGGAATCAGCGCAGACTATAGATGTGACACATGATGCTGAGGGTGAGTGTGATAAGAGGCAGGACACAAAACACTCCGCTCGTGTTAGCATCACGGAAGCACCAACACCAAGAACAAAGCAGCCAGGAGGCCTTGAGCAACTGTGGGTCAATCCTTCACCAGCAAACAGGGATCAACTGTTACTCAACCACACGAGTGTCAGCAAGCAGCAGCAGGTTTGTCTCAGCACGGAGGTGGTTCGTCTGTGGCCATGTGGACCATAAACAGTTTGATAAGGTCCTTAAATAGTTGAGGAAAAGGATTAGAGAAGGAATAACAACCCTTTAAGTTTTCTTCCCAAGCTGTGATGAAGTGTCTTCAAAGTTACACTGATGTCCAAACAACTTTAGCGTCAATAGCTCAGAGAATGAGCTCAGGTGAAAAATGGCTGTGTGACTTAAAGGAATAGTTTGACATTTTGGGAACCACAATTATTTGCTTTCTTACACAGACTGGATTTGTTTCCTTTAGACTTTATGCAAAGCTAAGCTAACCATGTCCTGGTTGTAGCTTCCTATCAGACAGTCATGAGAGAGGTATTGATCTGCTGACTCTCTGTAAGAAAGCAAATGTACTTGCTAAAATGTCGAACTAGTCCTTTACACAGTCATGCAGAACCAAGCATGCAGACGTGCTTTCTACAGTTTCATGGTTGTTCTTCTTAAGACAGCTTGAAAAGAACAAGAAGACGAATCAGAGCTTTCTGGCTTTTTAAAAGCTGCACATATTCCCTGACCCATGATCCAATTCAAACAAGTTTCGTCATCGATGTTGTTTCTCTGAATCTCTGAGAAGGTTGTTTTCAAGACTCCT
Organism: Centropyge bicolor; assembly: GCA_037975185.1. Lineage (NCBI taxonomy): Eukaryota > Metazoa > Chordata > Actinopteri > Pomacanthidae > Centropyge > Centropyge bicolor. Next base: position 78,585 of record JBBMOC010000291.1, read on the forward strand.
CGTCCTCAGCTCTGTGGCCTGCAGACACACTCTCTCTTCACGCAGCCACACAGGATCCAAACCAAGCAATCTAAATTTAAAACGCTCATGTGACATCGACCCATGATCTCACCTGATCTTTGCTGGCTCAGCTTTCTTTTCTGTGACGGCCACCTGGGCTGCTCTGATTGGCTGGTTGGATGTTTTGATGTTGGCCACTGTCTGGTTCGTTGGAGGAGAAACTGGAGTTGACTCCTTGTCTCCTTGAGTGAGAGGGAACATAAAGGAAGAGCAAAAATCATTTTAACACTGAGATTGATCGTTGTAATAAAGAGAGGAAAGTGTGGCTGGAGATTGTTTGATCAGTTGTCTGGTGTACCTGACGGAGCAGGAGGAGCAGAGGGAGAGACAACGAGCTGAGAGTGAGGAGACGAGAATAAAACAGAAGTGGAAAGAGAAGAGGAACGAGGGGGCGAGGAGCGTGGGAGGGAGGAGGTGGGGGCCGGGGCCACGGGGTCACAGAGGGCATCGAGGTCAGGACTGCTCAGCAGAGGGACGGGGGTGATGTCGGGACCAGATGTGAGCCACGCCCCCTGAGCACCTGAGGAAGGTAGAGAGGACGGACAGGGAAGAGGAGGAAATATGAGAGGAGGGAAAACGAGGAAGGAAAATGAAAGCAGAAGAAAATGCAGAAGCAAGACAGGACAGGTGTGGAGACGAGGAGGGGACAGATACACCTCTGACATCGGTTACCTGACTCTGAGATAGAGGGGTGAGATTTGGGGAGAGGAGGTGCTGACGCAAGAGGAGGGGCATCAGCGGAAAAAGGAGAGGGAGAGGAGGGGCGAGCGATTGACTTGACGATCTGAGGTCTGAAAACATGAGAACGGCCTGATCGGAGGACAGGTGACGAAAGACAACAGAGGAGGAGAAAAAGAGAGGAAAAAGAGATTTAGTCAAAGATGGGAAAAGACTGGTATTTCATTAGACTGTTAGAGAAGAGACAAACCAGAGACTGAAGTGAGATCATCTGCAGGTTGAACCTCCGGGGGGCGCCGTTGTTGTGAAACAGGAACTGAGCAAAGGGTGAACAGAGGAGTGATGAACAAAAGAGGAATAAAGGGAAACCAGTGCAAAGAGTGAAAGGGGAAGTGCAGAGCTAATTTTATATCATGTATGTATTAATTGTGTTAATGATCTCTATCAGGAACAAGCAACAGAGACAAGAAGCTTCAGCTCAACAACTTGTCTCTTACTACAATATCATTAAGGCTGAATTCAATGCTCAGTACTTCTAAAGAATTTTGTAATTCACTCATCTCCTCATGGTTTATATATAAGGATTTGAAGAGTCTGTAGAAGAACACAAGTTTGTACTGAAAGCTTTGTTTATGTTACCTCATGTTATAGCTGCTGTAAATCCATGCAATTTGCAGTTCTCTGTATAGTTTGAATAGTGAATTATGGGTAGAATGTGGTGAGGTTATGTTTGCATTTGATATTACACGCATCAGTTGAAATATATGTGCGTATATTTCAAGACATGTGATAATGCCACAGGGATGTTTTAGAGCACATTTGTAAGAAATCTAGGGAAAATGTGGTGCTGGTGAGATGTGAGTGTGGGTCGAAACAAGCCTTTGATTGTGTTATATTGTGTAACAACATGTCATAGTATGCTATATATAACTTTGAGATTTAACTAACATTCACATGCTTAACTCAAGCGTCTGGTGTCATGACAACCTGATCGTGCATAGCTCTTCCTCACAACACACCATACTGTCCATAGGTAGGTTAGTACATACTGTATTGGACTTTGTAAGTGGGCATGAAAGTAAATCATGCGGAAAACAAGGTCAAGCCGCGACACAGGAATCAGTTAGTGGAGAGCGAGCGGCGTGTCGGTCTGCCGGCTGGATGGTACCTTTGGCTGAGCCTGACTGGAAGATCCTGGGCAGAGAGGGGGGCTGAGACAGGGTCCGGGTGAGCGGGGGGTGAGCGGATGGAGGCTCAGAGGAGACGGTGGTCTTTGGGGGAGAGGAGGATGTGGGTGGGAGGGAGTGGGAGGCAGGAGACATGACGGTCTTATGGGTCAGGGTGGTGGAGACGGTGAGAGAGGTTTTGTGGGGGGCTATGGAGGACGATGTTATGATATGCTTGGGTGATGACGACGCAGGAGGGGGAAGTCTGGGAGCGAATGTCATTTCAGAGACAGAGGGCGGCTTAAAGGACGGTTTAGATGTGGTATTTGAATTCACTGCTGAAGAAGGCTCAGCTGAAGCAGCAGGTGAAGCAGACACAGATTCAGAGACTTTGGCAGATGGAGGATGAAGGGAAGAGGAAGTTGTGATTGTGGGTGCTGTGGAGGGTTTAAGGGACGGAGGATTTGCATGAGATGCATCAGAGAGAGGCAGGACAGAGGAGGTAGTCTGGAGTGCAGGAGGAGCTGCTGTGACCTGGGAGCTCGGAGGGTCAGGTAGAGGCTCAGGAGAAACCTCAGGCAGGAGAGGGTTGGATTTTTTGTGCTTGGATCGGGGCGAGGGCTGAGGGGAGGGGCCGGGGGACGGTTGGATCTCCGGCTGGACAGGGGCGGTGGCGAAGGGGTGTCGGCAGCGGCGGGGCGAGGGGCGAGGAGCGATGGGTAGAGGGGGGCGGGAGTGGACGGCAGGACTGGGAGGACCAGCATCCCGCTCACAGGCTGGATGAACGGATGGATGGACGGTTGGATGAATGAAAGGAGAGATTGGCAGAAAGAGAAATGATGAAGAGGACAGAAGGTCAGAAAAGGTCGTGAACTGAGAATGAAAATAAAATGGTTGTTTACAATTACATTTCTCCTGATCATTTTGAAACTCAATATGCTGACTGTCACTTTAATTTCAAACACAACTTTCTGTTTTGTCTCATGACTGTGTGGCCACATTGCAATAAAGAGAAAAGGAAACTGGAAGTAGAAGAAGTCTGATTTTTTAAATTTCGAATGGGATCAATGACAGATGACGATTTGATTTACTTGAGTAAATGTACTTGGACATATTTCACCACAGGGAACAAGTAATTCAATGTCAAATTCCCGGTGATTGGAGCCGTCTTAATGTTGTTACAGTGATGTCTGTCTGGACACAGTAACCTCTGTGTGTCATGTTGCAGCATCATCACATGATTCGTTTAATGTCTGGATGAGAAATATGTGGCATGCAGAACAAATGGCATGAGTGTGTGAAATACTGTAACACAAACTGAGCCTGCCAGTAACAGACAGACAGACAGGGAGGGAGGGGGGGTCTGTTCACACCTCCTTCTCTCCGGCAACAGAAACAAACAGCAGGAGCAAGAGGAAGCTACCTGAGGCTGGAAAAGTAGGTCCGGTGGAGTTTCGCTTGTCGGGAGGAGGGGGAGCAGGGCGGTTTGGGCGAGTGAGAGTGTGTGGAGCTACGACAGGAAGGAGGTGGCAGGAGTGAGGGAGGAACAAGGAGGCAGAGGAGGAAGAAGTGTCAGAGGAAACAGTTCACAGTGAAGGTCAGAGAGAGGAGGCGGGGCTTGTCTCAGTCTTCCTACCTGCGACAGTGACAGGCTTCTTGTCCTCCTCTTCGTCGCTCTCATTGAAGTCGTCCAGGTTGCCGATATCTGTGGGTTTGACGCTCATCAGGCTGGCCAGACTCTGCATGTCTTCATCACTGAGGACACGAGAACAGGCATTTATTATGACTTAGAGACACTCTGAATAATACAATCAGCTATCAAAGGCAGGTTTCATTTATCCACCTCCATAATGTCACAGTGCTACTGTCTGGGACACAGGTCAGGTGCTGCTGGTGCAGTAAGAAGCAGCAGAGGGAAAGGTAACTCACGTGGCTTTCCCCTCACGGACGAAGACGCACGACAGCGACAGCTTGAGCGTGGCCTCCACCACTTTGACAGACAGCGGCTTCAGCTTCAGCGTCAGGTCGGTCTGGGTCGGAGTCGGGCTGGCAAAGCGCTTCAGGTTGATGTCTGCTGAGGCCAGGACCTTTCTGTGGCCCTTGTTCTCCTTCACACGAACGACACACACAACCATGATATGCATTTGTGACGACCCCTGCCAGAGTCCTAATCAGTGCCATTGGTGACACCTGGGCCCAGCCTATACAAGTTGGCTGCTCAGACAATTTAAGAACTCACTACAAGTAAAAGTCCTGCATTCAAAGTTCACAGCAGTGCAGAAGTACATAAAATAAATAAAAATAAAATACATTAAAATGTCTCTTCTGTGGAGAACATAATTAAGTTGGGTTAATGTGCCACTTTTGAAACAATTAGTTGGATAAATAGTCAAGAATGTCTTACCCCCTCAATGACAAAGGTCCACTCTTTGTCCTCAAACTCATCAGCATTGACTTCCTGAAGACATGAGAGCAAACAATGAACGTCCTCCATGAATGTGCAGCTGTTTCATCCATTGCCTTGTCAATGTTTCCATTTAATGAATGAATGAATTTACTCATCTGGTTGAAGAACATACACTCTTTATGTCAAGTGTAAATGTGACACACATGTATATTATTAATATTTTATAGCAGTGAGTTATTGTTCTTGATCTTACTTACCATTACATACATTACATTACATTACATCCCATTAGCTGTAAGTCACATGATGTCCATACCAATCATTCAGTGGCCCTGTCCTGTGTGTGTGTGAGCAGTGTGTTCTGGTGTTGGTACCTTGAAGAGTGTAACAGAGATGTCGATGTTCTCCGGGACAGGCCACACCACCATTCCCCTGTAGGGGTTCTTGATCCCAGGCTGCCAACTGTGGAGCTGCACAGCAGACAACATAGTCAGTGTGTTTACCTCTGTGTGTGTGTGAGTGTGTGTGTGTGTGCTTCAGTGTCAGTTCAGTGGTTTCACCTTGGAGCACATGCGTCTGTTCCTCCTGGTCCACACCACCCTGAGCTTGTCTGGTTGCCTACGGAAACATTCAAGTACAGATCAAAACACAGAAAGGACGTCTCACCATAGGAACCAGAAATGTTACCATGTTCAAACTCTGTTTACATAAAATCTCAGGGCAAAGGGGGTATTATATAATTGGGCCAACACAAGGTCTAATAGAAGGTCTTATGACTGTCACTGCAGAGCATTGATGCCTTGAAGTCAAAGACAAGGCACCAGTGTGTATCGTGTGTGTGTGTGTGTGTGTGTGTGTGTGTGTGTGTGTGTGTGTGTGTGTGTGTGTGTGTGTTTGATTATGTATTGTTCATGTTGTTAAATCAATTTACACAGTCACATTTTTTTGCATCCCTTATGGAGACAAAAGTCCCCATAAAGTAAAACATTTAGAGCCAAGACTTTAGTAATATTATTGTTATTATCATTATTAGTATTATTACTATTACTAGTAGTAATAGAAGTAGTACTAGTAGTGTGTGTGTGTGTTTATGCAGATGTTGTGAGCACATGGCATTGTCTGTCTATGTATCCTGTAAAACTGTGAATGTGTGTACAGCGTGTGTGTGTGTATTCGTGCAGCTGCCTATCTGTAACTAGGTTGCACAGTGTATATAATGTGTGTGTAAGTAGTGTGTGTGTGTTGGTACAGTAACATGTGTATATGTGTTTCATTTGTATTTTCTCATTGCAGAACAGGAAGTGAAACTGGAAGCTGCAGTCACGTGACCTGAGTTTGAATGTGAGGCGTGTCTCTTTGACAGGAAGAAGGAACCCCCTTCACAGTAGCACACACACACACACACACACACACACACACACACACACACACACACACACACAGACACAGTACATAATAATTATTCATACTCTTCAAACCTTTAAAACTGTTATCACCGACTGTTAACAGAATCAGTTTGAGGATGCTGAACATTAAGTTTCGGTGTATCAGTGTAGCAAAGAGGGTTGTGTGTGTGTGTGTGTGTGTGTGTGTGTGTGTGTGTACATGTGTTTATGTGGTATGTGTGTTAGGGGATCAGGAGTGGCACCAGAAATAGCCTGACAGACCCAGAGTGGTGTTGGGGGCGAGAGAGAGGGAAGAAGAGAAGAAGAACAGAGTATGATCTAAAACACAAAAACATGTTCAAGCTCTATCAATGAACAACTATATTTGTATGATGTGTTTACACAGGCCAACATTAGCAGAGTAATACAGTTTAGTGGTGTGTAATTACTGCACACTGTGGTTGGTGTTTTGTTATCCAGACAATGGTTGTATTCCACAGCTGACAGATAAACATCCTCCACTCACAGCATTCGGTGTGACACAGAGTTTAACCCTTTCATTTACACATTTACAGAAGAAACAAAGGATTCACAGTGTCGATGTAAAAATAGTGTCATTATGTCTGAGCCACTGTCTCTTCAACCCTCTCTGACTGCTGTCATGTAGGAACCGCCGGGCCGTCTTATCTGCTGCCCCTCGTTCCTTTATCCAACACAGCTTGTGAATCTTGTCCTTACAGCCGGCCTATCATGTCAGTACAACCTCACACACTTCCTGTGTCATGTCCGTCTGCTGCGTGGAGCTGAGCAGATAGTGTGAGAGCCATGAGAGTGAACCCCAAGTTACTATAAAAATATTGATATTATTATTGTTGTTGACATTATAGTTGCATGTCCAGCAGTTGGAGTTGGAGTCGCAAATCATCTCATGCATAGTCTAAATATGCAACAAGTCTGAGTGGGTGAAGAGAGCCAATGGTTTCAAATCATCGCACCAGATTAGAACACACACACACACACACACACACACACACAGTTGTTTTTCTATTCCCGTCAAAGACATTACATTGACCTATATCCATTTCTTGACTAACCATAACCAGTACTCATCTAACCCCAATGTAAACCCAAGACTTCACCCTAAAATCATCTGATCTCAGTTTTGGGGACTTGCATTTCGTCCCCATGAAGAAGGAAGGAAGTCCCCACAATGTGACTGTCTAAACAGATTTATATCCCCACAACAGGAGTGACACACATCCACACACACACACACACACACACACACACACACACACATACACACACACACACACACACACACACACATACACACACACACACACATATCCACACACACACACACACACATGTGACTTCTAAGACATTTCCACCCCCCACACCCCCCCACATGTGACAAAGGTTTCATTTCTCGCATCTGATGCTTAATGTGATCTTTCGGTGTCACTGACCTCTGACACCAAACACAGTTTAATCACACAATAGCTACGGGCTGATTTCCTTTTCATGTCAAAGGTGACAGGACTGAAACCTTGGCTCAGCCTCCAGTGTTTCCTCACCTCCTCCCGTCCTGGTGCCTGACTCTTGCCTCTTGCCTGGTAAAGGCCTGTAAACTCTGATTTCATCACAGTGCATGTGGGAGTTGTCGCTCTTTCTAAATGTGCCTGTGCCTTCACTTCTCTGCCTCCAGACGACACCGGCGCTCGCTGCTGATCACATCTCGAAACTTTATTGACCACAGTCTTTGTAGGTTATCATGTTGCTGACAAGCCGCTTACACAATTATTCCATACTTCAGTGTAATCTAGACAGATAAGAAGGGGCAATGTGTGCCAAAGTGACACGTGGACAAACGTCTTTGTAACATCAGACGATGCTGAAGTTCATGTTTTCAAGACGTTTTACAATAAACAGTCAAATTGAAGTTGACTGTGATATTGTTCCCAATGCTCCTGTTCAAGCTCGACTGAACTGAAGGACCACGCTGCATCACCTGGCCTCCTCCCAACAGCTTTGTAAAACAGGAAATTGCACAAGAGGGGAAAGCCCTGCAGAGCCCGAGAGCTATAAAGTCATTTCAATGCAGCTCTGACAAATAACAGTGAGACGAGTGAGTCTGTTCTGATAATGATAAGTTATTAACTATTGATGCTGGATATAAAACTGAATCTCGTTCAAACAGAACCACAGTCGCCCAGTCTGATTGCCTGCGTTTGTGAACGTTTTCAGATTAAATATTTAGTGATGATTGTGTCATAAAACATTGTTTACTTGTCTGTGAATATTGGGTCTTGTAGTGATAACATCTCTGTACAAATATTAACTTTAATATCAATGATTTTAACAGGCTGCACTCTTTAAATATCACTGATCCTTATTTTGAGTTAAACTGTCTCTTGACTTACAAACACAAAACTCATTGACGCCTGTGTAAAGCAATTAAGAACATTTACTCTAAGTACAATTTTGAGGTACTTTTTGAGTATTTCCATTTTCTGCTACTTTATACTCCACTACACTACAATTCACAGGGAAACACTATACTTTTCATGCCACTACATTTATTTTGTACCTTTAGCTGCAGATTCAGATTATTAACACAAAATCTAATCAACAAAGAAATTATGATGTAATATAATAGATAAAGATAAAACTTTATTGATCCATTGATGATAGTATAAAACTTGAAATGCATTAATGACCATGATCCAATAATATAATATACATTACTCTGAAATGGTCCATTCTACATAATAACTTTTGGTACTTTAAGAATATTTTAATGCTTATACTTTTGTACTTCTAACAGTACTTCTACCCTCTCTGACCCACTGTATTGTCAACCTCACCTTTAAATAGCTCCTATGTGTTTAACAAGATAAATACTGCATGTGCTTGTTTCCGCGATGCAAATTTTATATGATTCTACCAATGTGTCACTTGGAAAACAAACTTTACCTTGACTTGGATGTAAAATTAGATCTGTGGATTTGATCTTTCAACAGAAGTAAAATTTTGAATACAGGAGTTTCACTTAAAACTAATGTGTCTACACTCTGGTATTTCAAGTTTTACTAGTAATTGAGTATTTCTACACTGTTATATTTCTCATTTTTCTTGTGACTGAGTATTTCTACTATTGTTCCTTTGACTGAATTAAACCATCTGTGTCCTTCTTCCCCAGCTGCCTGTCGATCAGGGGGGAGTCGGGACTCGAACCCGCGACCTCTCCTAAACAGCACATGTACTTATATGAGAGACGCCCTCAGCCTCCTCAGTGAAGCGGAAAGAGCCGCAACACGAGCCTGGACGTGCTCGTGGTGGACTTTTATTACAACTCATAATAAACATGCTCTGTGGTTTATTTACATCAAACACAATAAAAACCTTCACGTGGGACATAAAAACTCTGAGAGGAATAAAAAGAAGTTTCCAAACTCACCATTTCTTTGTGCACTCCAAAGCGAGTTCCTGGTAAGAGGCAACAAACTGAAACTTTGAAGCCTTTTTACCAACTCTTTGCAGTCGTTTCCACACAGAAGTCATAGCTTCCTCTGTTGGAATAAAACTTCACAAACAGGAAAAAAAAAAAGGCAGACAACAAAAACCCTCCTGTGCGCAATGATGCAACTCTGCTTCCTTAAAAACAAAAATCCTTAAAAGGTCTGTCTCTCCTCCTGCTCCTGATGATGAACCTCAGTCAAGCTGCGACCTGCTCTCATCGGAAATAATCACACTCACAAATCAGAAAGAAAAAAAAGAGAAAGAGTGATGTCGCCTTTTACCGAACCGAAATTAAAGAGAAACCGAATCCGCCCCGCTGTCATTCAAACGGTCCTTGAACGCCTCATGAGAAGCTGAAGTTTGAAGCTTCTCATTGACTCTCTCTCTCTCTCTCTCTCTCTCTCTCTCTCTCTCTCTCTCTGCCTGTGATCCACAAGGAGACTCGAGCCTTGTCGTAATATAGAATGAGTTCAGCCTCCCTCCTTCCTCCTGGTGACAACAGGCAGCAGCAGCAGAGAGACAGGCTCAGAGAGTGAGACAGGATATGCAAAGAGAGCAAGCCGGTGATGCAGCAGTATGCAAAAGCTCTCTGGTCTTCGCAGTGTGTGAAGGCGGTGAGGTAACAGTCTGCACTCCTACCTGTAGACTTTGATCCTGACTGTCTGTGCAACATGCTTATCTCACAATTAACTGTCTCACACAATCAGCTGTGCAGACTGCTGCAGGCTATGAGTGCATTTGTTGGTGCCCGGGTTCCACTGCTGCGCCATGAGCTCCATGAAAGATACTGTTTGTTTAAGATTGAGCTCATAGTTATAACTCAAGTTGCTTCCTGAGTTTCAGTTGCGTCATCTCCAGAAAAGTGTGTTTCAACTACGGAGGAATAGTTTCCATAGATGTGGGCCAGCCACTGTGTGTGTGTGTGTGTGTGTGTGTGTGTGTGTGTGTGTGTGTGTGTGTGTGTGCTGAAGCTGGGTCAAGGCACAGGGATTTTCCTCAGTGAGAGCAGGAGTGTATTTTTAGGTGGGGGAACAGGGATGGATGGACGGACAGGGGCAGCTGGGGCGGAGGAGCGCAGGGGAACAAACTCTCTCATGACTCAGAGTTGGTCTAATATTTCACTGTGGCTACAATATTCAGAGGTGTATGTGTGTGTGTGTTTGCTCTCAGTACCTAGAGCTTACATGGCTTTCTATTTCAAATGCACTTCCTTGAAAACAGAGTTGAGCATCATGTGTTTTGCTTTAAATGTAACAGAGACTTTTGGTTAGTAACAAAAAAGTGTCAACGTGTCTTAATTTCTCTCATTGGTGGAATTGTGTTCTATTATTTGTGTATTTTGGGGGTATTTGCTCTCTTGAATGATCCGTTTCACCCCTGGCAGTTGGCCCCTCCCCCTCTCTTCTAGTGTGCAGGGGCCTCTAGGTGTTCTTCCAGTGGAGAGAACATGACGAGGTGCTGTCTCCTCTCAGTGGAAAAAATATGATGCTGGGTCGTCTGGGGTCGACTTCCACTAGAGAAAACATGATGATGTGCCATATACATACCTGCAAATGGTGAAACAACAGTACAAGTACTCATGTGTGTTTTTATTACAGAGGTGCAACAGCTCTCCTACTTTAACTCTGAGTCACATAATAAAACTGTTTTCATTGTGACCAGGGCTGGGAGCTGTTTCACCATACATGCCCCCGTCCCTCAGACAGCCACTGTTATCTATACACATGAAGGGCTGATCCAACCATTCATTGTACTGAAGCTCCTTAAAACCTTGTTGTTCTTCCCAGCTCTCCCTGCTGACATCCAGTCTGATCCCTATTTATTTTAATAATCACTCACAGTTGGACACTAACAATACTCACAGTAACTATGTGGTGCAATAATAACAGTCAATAGATGCAGAACAAGAACGAGAGGAAGAGAAAGAAAGAAGGGAGACACAGGTGTGAGTGAAGGATAGCAGTAAGAAAGTTTTACATGACGAGAGCAGACAGACAGACAGACAGATGGATTCTAACAATAACCACAACATATGTTGATTATAAATAGACAACAGCATGAGACTTTCTTCTGGAGCGTCACTCCCCTTCATTCCTGCTCCCTCTGCAGCAAATGCTTGTCCTCACTCTGCTGCTTCCAGCGTGACCTCAGAGGAGGAGGTGGGGGGGGGGAGCTGCTGGAGGGACAGAGTTCTGTCTGCACTGGAGACAGTGTGTCCCCTTTTGGTGACAATTTGCAATATCATCCTCTGATTATCTTGAATTCAAATACAGAAACACATGTCTGTGGTAAAGAGTTTATTTTACATTTAGTGACAGTTAAACATCAGTCATCTTAAAAAAAACCTCTTCTCATCGTCAGATTATTCACTGACAACACCTCTGTTCTTCCATCAAGATGCTAATTTGCAGAGAACACTGAGTGATGTTTGAGCCAATTAACAAAACAGTGAGTCTGAAAAGTCTGGAACCTTGTTTCATCCCAAACTTTTATTCATATATGTCACAGTAATTCTCAGAAGTTTTCCACCCAAATCAACTTCAAACACAACAGATGGTGAATTTAACATGTAGGTGGTGCAGGTTCAGCTTAATTGAATCAATATGTCCATATGAGAGATTCCGTTTTCTTTAAAAAAAAAGTACCCACTGGTGTCTTGCTGAATCAGCACTCAGCAGAATAATTTTGCCTGACGTGTAGTGTGTGTGAGGAGAAAACAAGAAGAACAGCAGAAAGTAAAAAGTTGCAAGTGTAAATGGATGAATCTGCAAAGGCCACATGTATTAAAAACATCTGTAAAAACACTTCCAACAACATCAAGACAAAGTTAAATAAAGTCACTTTTGGTTCACAATATTGTCAAAAGACCGTGGATAAGACTATATACTGGGTGTTTAATCAGTGAATCAGATGCATGCAGACTGGTGTGAGGAGGTGCATGCAGTGTGTGTGTTCATCAGGGAATCTGGAAGGAGTCCTTGATCCACTGGTCCCTGGAGTTGCTGCTGGGAGGAGGCAGAGACAACGACGACGAAGAAGAGAGAGGCTGTGAGAGAACTTCCGTCTCCTCCTCGTCTTCCTCCTCTGCTTCATCCTCATCCTCCTCCTCCTCAGAGTATCCGTTATCAGCGGCCTCGGAGAGGAGCGACGAGCCCTTGAACTCCTGGATGGCCTCGCGGAGAGACCACAGCTGGCACAGCAGAGACATGTCGAGCTGACGCAGACCCACCTGGAGCACACAAACACAGAAGGTCTGCTCTGGACATCAAGGATTATACAAGGAAATACAAAGGAAATACAGCATGAAAGACCTCAGATATAGTGACAAAATGATGTTAGAGAACTGAGCCATGTCTCTGACGACTGAGCAGGATCCTTCCACTAACGAGGTGTAAACTAAAGCCTTGATAAAAGACAGTGAGTGACTTAATTTGTTTTATTATTATAACTTATTTCTCATCATAATAAGGGATTAAAAACAGATTTGTGCAAAGCTGAAATTGACTTATGAACGATTGCAGGTTTAGTCACACAGACACACTGATGAAATGTGGATTAAAGTGTGGGAAAAAGGAGTAAGTGGACATTGAGTGGATTCATTGGTCAAACCTATTTCTCATTATAACAAAGGCTTATTGTACTGCTTTGCACAGGTTTTCCTTGCATTGAACGGTGATTTTTGCAGCTCAGTCATGCAGACATACAGACAGAGCATCTCCACTGATGAGATGTGGTTTAAAGCCTTGAAAAAAAGCTAGTAAGTGGACATTGAGTGGCTTCATTTGTCAAACTTATTTCTCTTTATAATAAAAACTTAAACACTGATTTGTGCAAAGCAGAGAACAGTTGCACCTTTCCTACAGACAGACACAGGCAGGATCCTCACTGAGCACCTCACCATCTCTTTCCGCAGCAGAGCCAGAGCAGCGTCCAGTCCTCCCGGTGTGCAGCGACCCCGCGGCGCGTCCCCGCCGCCCCGGCTCATGTCGGCCTGGATGCGCGCTCTCTTGCTGTGCACCTTCTCGATGTCCCTCCACGACCCCCCGCTGGAGTTCAGGATGCCGCTCAGGCCCCTGGGGAGCGGCGGCAGCCCGTCCACCGAGGAGACACCGCCCACCGCAGGGTCCTCCGCGCTGCACCGACTCATCACGCAATGCAACAGTTTCTGCAAACAGTCCGGAGCGAAACGCTGCTTCAGCATCAGTCAGAGCTGCTGCTGCGCTCTCCCCCTGCAGCAGCACACCGCGCTGTCCGGCCCGGGGAAACAGGCTTTTTATAGGCAAATGCAGGTCAATGCATGCCTGTTTTCTGGAGCCGAGTGGACCACAGCAGCAGGAACAAGTCCCGGTTAATGTCAGGCTTCCTGGCTTTGTTTGGTTTCCTCTTTGTGTGGGAGAGTTCACCGACAGCCGCAGCTCCGCCCTGCGGGTCTGCCCGGGGGGGACGGACAGGTCTGCTGGACTCAGCCGAGCTGTGTTTACACAGTAAACAGCCTTAACACTGACATCATAAACATGATGTTGACTAGCAGATTAATCAATTAAACACATTAAAGGAATAGATACATGCTTCAGTAATTTCATTCCCAGTGCAATAGTGGCAACTTGTGTTGAAACGAAGATGCATATTTTGGCTGCAGATGTAATTCACAGGACACAGTTTAAACAGAAATGCTTTTTACATGTTTATTGGTACTTTCCAGTAAACAAACTCTATGGCATTGCTTTTTGCTTTTGGCGCCCTCTTGTGGAAAGAAACAAAACCGCAGCGCTCCTGAACAGGCAAAGCTTTATTCAGGTACATAATTAGAAAAATCTAACTGCCTTGAACAACACTGAAGCTGGCTTTTTTTTCTAAAACGAAGTTCCATCTATTGATGTACAGTGCAGCAAAGTGTATTTGCTTCAGGTGTTTTGGATGAATAAAGAACTGTGGGTCTGACTCCTGAATGTTGCTCTGTCTCGTCTGAGCATCACTGAATCAACATGACCATCATCATCACCATCATGTATCAAATATATTTACAATAAAAACCTCAGAACTGCCAGCTTATAACAACAATCTTTGCATCACCAGAGGATCAGAGACAACAGAAATCTGTCTGAGCATCAGACTGAACAGTGAATAGAAAAATGCAGGAGTGAGGGTCTGATCAGAGGACTGCTGTGTTCAACAACATCCTGCACATTAGACATTTTAATTGAAGACTTATGGTCTAGTAGTATGTTGCACATCAGCACAGACACACTCTAGTACTGTACAGCCATTTGTGCACTGGGGTTTTAGCTTTAGATTAAATGTTGTGATTCGTAAACAAACGCCATGTTTTGGATAAAACAACCAGTGAGAAAACAGATTTTGTCCTTTTCCCAGATTTTGTGGCCATCATGGTTTAATCAAAGCTAATCAAGAATGGAAATACCTCAGTAGTCTTTTACTGTAGAATATAGACTACAAGTTTATTTTAAAATATTTTAAAGGCCAGATGGTTTGAAATTACTACCAGTGATGACTATGCATTTAGAAATGTTCAGTTCTAATCATTATATCATAACTTACAAATTGACAAAACAGTCCAATGTTCAACATACTATGAAACCATGTAACAAGACATTTCTGCCAGCCATATAGGTAAGTTAACTGAAGAGCAACTCTTGACATTTTAATTATATTTCAAGTGCATTTCCTGACCAATTGTGAATCCAGCTATATGCAAGGATCCAGTCAAAGGGACATACTGCAAAGCAGCGAACCAGAGTCAGTATTCCAGGACAGAGGCAAGTAGAAACAGCGTTCCCGTGAATCCATGGTTTCAACCTTCTCCATGATGGTTACTGGCTGAGCTCCTTGAGGCTGCGCAGTGAGCTGGCACAGCTGGTGATGAGGCTGCAGAGCTGGATACTCGCCTCCAGGGAGGCCGAACTCTGGAGCTGGGTGGTGGCCCAGCGAAGTTTGGTTAGAACAGCTTCCTCAGCTTCTTGCAACACAGGTTGGAGGGAAGCGCTCTGTGGACTAACCGGAGGTCGAGCAGGTGCTAGGGATGTGGCGGAGGCAGGAGTTGAAGGAGAAGGGACAACAGGTGGAGGCAAGGCAGCTCTCCCCCCCGCGGCAGCCCCCTCACAGTGCTCTGGTCTGGGGACTGACACACTTGCCTGACTGTTGCTGGGGCCTCCATTGAGTTCAGGGGCCTGGGACAGTGCAGGGGACTGGGCTGCAAGCTGTCTCTCTCTCACCTGGGACAATGCTGCCTGAGCATTCAGAGCTGAGAGGGGTGGAGAAGGACGACAGACAGACATGAGAAAAAGGACAAATAATAGTGATCAACACCTCAAGGTAAGAAGAACAATGATGGAGGAAAGAATGGAACAAACTAATGTGCATTAAATGTGAGTGTGAGAGCGGTGTGTACCAGGGTTGTCCTTGTCAACATCAGAGTCCAGCTCCTGACATGAGACACAGTAGTTTTTCTGCTGTTTGTCCTGGAGGAGAATTGTCTGGAAACACAAAACAAACTTTTTAAAACTTAAATTTATTTCAACACAAACATTTCACTTCTCCACCTTTTCTACATTATTAAAGGCACACTCCCACCATCACAGGCACAACATGAGAATGCACTCCACTCACCCCACACACGTCACAGCACTCTCCCAGCATCTTGTATCCTTTGAGCAGGTAGTCTCCCATCAGCTTGCTGATTTTGTCCTGCCTCTCCCTGCGAGCCTGGATCACCTTCATCTCTGCCTCTGTCGGAGGCTCCCACTCAAAGTCCTCATCATCTGGAGTCAGTAACAAAGAGCTGATTCAGTGTAATTGTATTGCACCTACACACACACTAACATGAACCATTATCATCAGAAAACGCTGTTATACTACCTACAAACTGTCCTGTCCTGTCCAAACTGCGTGTGTATGTGTTCTACCCCTGTTAGTTGACTTCATTAATTAGATTTTACAAGACTTTTGCAGTTGTAAACTTAAATATGCGCCAAAACTTGTTGTGTTGATTTTAATCATTAGCATTGCTGCAGTGCTCTGCTAGGAAATGATGATAAGCTAGCTAGCAAACCAACCGGGCTAACGTCAGCTAACGTTAATAAATATTGTAGCGACGACAAACGTTAATAAAAATAAAACTTTACACGAGAATCATCGCCTACACGTGCATCAATCTCGTTCTTTAAAAACGGCGCGGGTCGATGGGAGAAATGTCAAAGTTATCCAGCTTATAAGCTCATGAGTTCACAAACCTCCATTCAGAGCCATGTTGCTTCAGCGCTGCACGTTGTACGTAATGACGTCAGAGCAGTCAAGTGTCGTCATCCACTTCTTCTTCTTTGAGGTTTTACGGCAGTTCCCAACTTTAATGGAGCATTACTGCCACCTTCTGGATAAAATAGCTTTATTGCTATAGTAAATGTGCTTCATTGGTATATTTTCTACGTGTTATAGATTATACTTCACTGTCTCTTTTTTCCACAATATGTTTTCCCATTATAAAAAGTGTTTTCTTTGTCTTCTTAATCAGCAGAATTTGCTGTTTTGTTTGTTATTTTCTAATCCATTATTATATTATGCATTTTCAGTACATTCCTGACTGTAAGGAACAACCACATCCTAGTAAATTTATCAGGCTTTTCTCTTTGGCTTTTTACCTTCCTTTTTTATTTCTGAGTAACAATGATAAACAATATTCATGAGCACATGTGTCTCACTCTGAATATTATTATCAAAAACAATCCCCTTTGTACAATATACTGGCCCATTAATAAAAACACAACAACTCCCACATCACAATTATTTTGTTTTTACAATAATTTTATTGTATTTGGGTTATCAGACTTAATGTCAAAAACACAATCTGATACATTTCACAGAAAGAAAAAAAAAATCCTTCAACATAATAGATGACTGTATCACTGTGATCCAAAGCACCGTGGTTTTATGGGCTTCAAAGCTATTTTCTTCCACTTGTACTCTGAAGTGAGGTGAAAGGATTTTTATTATGTACCTTTATGTGTGTGGTTCTACACAAGTTGTCAGTCTCTAAATGCTGGTTACTATTTTGCAATCCAAGTACTCCGTCTACAGCTAAATGACATGAACAACAAAAACAAGACAATCAAAATCTGTGAGGGGGCTGATGTTACATCTGTACGTATATCCTTGGTGTGTTGAAAAAAATCATCCTCTTCATTTGCTCGATTGCTGTTTTTTGGTTTCGTGACGCCAGTTGCATCCTTCTTCTTCTTGTTTTTGTGTTGCCTCACCTTGTTGTCCTCCATCTTTCCGTGAGTTTCTTCTCAACCTCCAGAGTAACATCCTCTCTGCAAAGAGGTAAACACAAAGCACCTCGCTACATTAAATGTTAAATTACCATGTAGATGATCACTTCACTATAAAGGAGGGAAATGACTCTTTATATGATATGAAATAATTCTCAATCCTTCATTTGTAATGCTCTCTGAATTTTAATTGATCTTTGCATTTTATCATGATTTTTCTGACAGACGATAAGCAAGAAATGAATGATGTATTTCTTAGTCTAACACAGAAAACCAAGCATACTAGGGATAAATATCTTTACAGGATTGTGTATATATATGCACTTAAAACATCTGAATACATGCACATAGGGTCTAAGGCAACAGCTCACAACAGAGCAGACCTGACTGAATGACTGTTTATAAATCTCACCTTAACTATGGGGAAGCTTTCTGTCAAGGCACTGTAAGAGAAGAACATAAAAAAAAATAATAATCAAAGCTGAACATTATCACTCAAAAGGAAAATGTCAATAATAAATCACAGTAAAAGTAATTGGGATTTGATGCTTACGCTGATGTGCAGCCTTTACTCTGTTCAAGTTGAAAAGCAGGTTGATGTGAATGAAGAACAGTGAAATGAGAAGGTAAAACCATTAGAAAAGCCACCAAATAAACCAGTAGGTGCACTGATAACATACAGACAGATCAGACATTTGATTGGATGAGTTATGAAGAAATACCTTCAGGTTTGGGGTGCATGAGCATCAGTGGCAGCTCCACTGTAACATCACTGCAGAGAAACAAACCGACCAATCAGAAAAACACAGGTGACTGACGATCACTGCTGATTGGCTGTATGAGCTGTGATGTGATTGTAAACAAACCCCACTCACCTGGCAGTGAGGCCGCCCAGCAGGCTACATGAAGACAAGAGGGACAAGTTTAAGATAAGATAAGATAAAGCTTTATTTGACCCTCAGTGGGGAAATTTGAAATTTGCAAAACCAAAAGTTTGTTTGGGTTCATTTCATTATTAAAACAAATTGATATCCTTGTGCAAACAACTCTTACCCTCCTCCAGCCACCATGAGGTTAATCTTAATCTTGTAGGAAACAAGGATTCCAAGCACTTCTTTTTCTAAACCTGGCCGCAGCCTGTGGACGAGAGGAGCAAAAGGATTTGATGGATTGGAAGACTTAATTAAGTTAAGTGTCTTTTAAGAAAAATATTATAAGCTATAATGGACATGCAAGAAAAGCTCATGAGAATGTACAATCCTGATTCCAATAAAGGTAGGGACTGTGTGACACATAAATAAACAAAATGTTTGACTTCATCAACTTAATCGATTTTTAAATATGTGCTAATTCTGAATTTGATGTCAGCAACATATTTCAAACAAGCTGGGAAGGGGATTGGAACAAAAGATCGGGAAGATTGTGGAATAATTCAAAAACACCTGTTTGGAACTTTCTTGCAATAATCAGATAAAGCCTATGTAAAACCTACATGGTGGTGGAGGCCAGGTTAGTGTCCTCGTCCTTCAGCCGTCCGTCCAGCGCCAGCCCCCTCTTCTCCTTGTTTTCATTCAGCAGGGGTGTGATGTTCAGGGTGTTCTCGTAGGTGCCGTTGGGCTCCACCGTCTCCCTGTGGAGGATACAACACAAACACAGGCATTCACAAACTGCTCGCTTGACTTTTGCTACCTGGTGCTTGATGTTTGATGTGCGTTGTGTCCACATACCCGAACTCTTGGTTAAGAACAGCCTTGGTGTATTTGTCTGCTGAGTAGAGGACGATGTCTGTGGTTTGGTCCACTGTGAGAGAAGAGAGACAAAAATCATGGTCTTGTGTTCTCAGCGGCCATATTGAATCTATACATCCATCTATTTTCAAAGGAACCCACCAGTGATTTTGAACTTCTTGACTGTCTTGTTGCTCTCATTCTTGATTGAGATTTTGATTGGAATTGTTTCACCATGGAAGTAGAGCTGTGGTCGAAACCAGGAAACAATTACTGGTGAGGAACGTCTGTATTAAACTCCCTCTGGAATCACTAACAAACAGTGAGGAAATGTTTCTTAGATAATGAGCTTTTGCTACTGTACATCTTTTTCCAAAGAAGCTTCTAGATGCACAGGCTTGTCGGACATCATGAAGCTTTTGCAGAGGTCAGCCTTGGGCCCGGCGCCCACCTGGGAGGGGGCGTACTGGATTTTTCGGATGATAAGGCGGGCGGTGTCCCTGCGACGGGCGGATGGAGAAGAAGATGGAGAAGATGTTCATCTGGCAGAAAAGTAATGCAAAGAGCTGAGAGATGAAAGCTCACTCACTTCTTTTCAATCTTCTCATCAGGGTTGCACTTATCCTTGGCGAGGTAAGTTTTCACCTCGAAGTCGACGCCACAAGCCTGAAAAGAGAGCATGTGACTGTGAGCAGTCGTTCGCCTCCACACTCAGGGTGTGGAACATCGAGAGGTGGAGGATGTTGGTGGAGCAGCAGGTGCTTTACCTTCCCCTTGTCGTCTGGTCCAGGCTGCAGACAGACTGAGCATGGCAGGTTGTTGGGAATCTGGAGAGTCAAAGAAAACCATTTATGATTAAATAGAAGAGTTCATTTTTATATTTATTCACTAAATATTAATCAGTTGTGGGAGATCAGACTCATTTATTATCAATATTATCTGGCTACTGGCGCCATTTTTAGCTCCCAAACTTCTTATGAATGAAAACATTTGTCACTTGAATCTGAGAATGATCTTAAACCCTTTAAACCTGCATGACGCGGAGACGCAGAAACAGAGACGGAGAAATTTGTGATAAAATAAACATAAGAACCTCAATGCGATAGTAGATGAATTAACCTCATGGTTAAATCGACTGAAATCCCTATCCGACACATCGCCTTGATGAAAGACGACGAGATTACCAACGAGCGTAATTGGTAAGACGCAGCTACAGCTGATTTCTGATAATTAAATGGCATTTGTTTGTTGAAATGTTTTAGATGAATTTCTTTTGTTTTGCTTTGAACTATGAACGTTTGTGGTGAATCACTTGATCATTTTGGATACGCACATGTTAAATTGATGGACTTTAACGTCACGTTAAGTTAAAACTGTTGATCTGGTCCTGATATCAGGCCAGGTTTTTTTTTCCTCCCGGAGTTTCAAGTTTCGATGGCGAGCTGACCCAGGACAACCATCTATCATCTTTCCCCTCACCGATAATCATCAATCATCTCCATCATCATCATCATCATCATCATCATCATCATCATCCCCTCACCCACCGTGCACCTACCGGGCTGGTAGGAACAAGAAACTGAACCCTTTCCCTATGCTAATTTGCGTTAACTTTTTAGGAACACCCCGAAGACTTTAAACTATTTCTTTTTTCCCCTATATGAACTGAACTGAATTGAAACAAAGAGCTTCGAAAAAAAGACTCTATATTTTTGTTGATTATTATGTGTATTTAATGTGTGCTCACTTTTGTTAAATTTCCTACATTCTTTAATACACAACATTTTGAGTAACTTTATCTGAGTCTGAGTTTGAATATTGATATCAGTTTGTTTCTTCTTCTCTTTTCGAATTTAGAACCTTCTGAGTTAATCTAGCCTTATTATTTCTTATGTTGGTTATGAGTTTATTCTGTTTATTCTAAATTAAAGTTTAAAAAGGTAAACTTGTGCTACATGGACGTGTTGTCATACCTCGAAAGTGAAAGCATGTGCGTTGTCTCCAGCCTTCTTCAGCAGCGTGTCGTGCATGGCGGACGGGGTGGGCTTGTGGCTCTCGGGGTAGATCTGGACGTGCTGGATCCAGATGTCCTTCCTGAAGCACAGGCCCATCACATCCAGGTCCTCGCTGCCGTAACGAAAGGCACACGCCAGCTGCACAAACACTGTCCACACATAATGAGACATGTGTTATTTCATCCCTCACGTCTCCAAAAGACTCGACTGGAGGGGGTTTAACATGGAACTTTTAATGTTACCTTTCCTGTCTCCAAAATCTGCTGGGTCCAGCTTCACAACGCCATCTGTTAACAGTGCAGATAATATTATATTCATCATCCTCACACACACACACACACACACACACACACACACAGAAGAAGGAACCCACCAACTTTGTCCACCTCGGACACGTGGTCCACGTAGTCTCTCTTCCCCAGGTAGAGGGTCAGCTGTCAGACAGAAGGACAGGAAAACATTCAGTAATTCAGACCCTTTTAAGTTTGGGTCTCTCATTTTTCATTCATGAACTATTTTTTAAAAAATATACACAACTAAAACATGAGAAGAACTCAGTCGACAGAAATATACTCACCCCTCCATTTCCACTGGTCTTCTTGAAAACCCTGTGAAAAAAGGGAGAGAAATTCCACTGTAGGAAAATTTGTGTGTCTATCAACCCGACATGTGTCACTTCTCCTCACAATCAGAAGTGAGGACATGAACTTTATAATTGAAATGTTCAGTATATGAGATTTGCTATTGTAGAGAAAACATAGTAAGTGGATGTGCCTCCACTGGTGGAGTTCCCATCTGGATTAACTGGACAAAATAATGATGAGTTTTAGGCTGTGAAGGTAAATCAGGTTCCTGTGCAGCAGCAGAGGGACAGTAATCCTTTATTCCCTTTTATCCAGTTAGGAACAGCTAAGTGTGGAGCAGCTTTACCTCATTGTGCCCAGATTGAAGGGCTGGTCCAGGTGAGGGAGCCACCAACAGGGTGGCAGGGATGCCAAATGGCTCTTTACCTGTGTTACCGTCTGAGACCACATTTGAACCGAACTAAGCCTTTATAAACCTGACAAACTACCTGTCACTTTTCAGGACTTTCAGGACCCGGTCAGAGTCTGAAACTCCAAGGTGCAGGTTTTAATGTCAGTGTTTTTAGCTTATAGGTTGTATAGGACAATAGATTGGCCTCTTGACCTCATTTCTTCAACTTTGATTTTTCAATACCTTTGGAGAAAACAACAAAAGGAAAACACTCACTTTGCCATGTCTGGAAGTTCTTCAGGAGTTTTCTGTTGGCAGAGAAAGAAGAGGTGACTTTATCAGGAGGTCACAGCATCAGTCAGATGTTTTCATTAAGACCCTGATCCTTCACCAGCTGCTTTGTTTCAGAGGTACTGAAGGTTAATCCTTTGCGATAAGATTACACCATCAGAGCCGAAGCTGTTATCCCTTATTTTGTGCCTCACTCCAAACTCCAGGCCAGACTTAAATGACACACACACACACACATGATTATGTCAGAGTGTGTTCCCCTCAAAGCGACGGCAGCAGGCCAAACGACCAAAGCTGTTGCTTGTGTGCACTATTCAAGGAAGGTTAAATGGATAAAAGCCATTCAGTCATTTGCTGTAGTATTCCTGGACTTAATGAGACACTAAGTCCTAACAGAAGCCCTCTATAGCTCTGTAATGAGGATTATTACAGAAAGGTAACGAGGCCTGGAGGCACTTGTTTAATTGTTGCTCGTTAACAATTCGACATCAGCTGCTGTGCCATGTTAGCTCAATTCTCAGGTCAGGTCCAGGCATCATCACTGTCATGACACTGTTCGGCCTTATTCACGAGTTCACCTGAATGGACCTGAGCTGAACTCCTGAAGCAATTCACTGCACATGTTAGGCTCCTTATTCTGGTACTGCTGATCAATTACTCTCTTTTCATTAGGCTGACAAAGTCAAAGGAGGATAGATAGAAGAATTCACCTGTGTTTACCTCATGTTTTCCCTCGACTGACCTGTTGTTAAACCTGTCGACAGATGTTAAACAGATGTGTGGAGGCTGAGGAGAAAGGAACTGAAGGACTGTGTTTCAGGACCATGGAGAGCTACAGCCCAGGTGCAGTCCTCTGTTCTGATTGGCTGGCTATTGTGACCTATCCAGCCAATGCTCACCTGTGACTGCTGAGTCTTGTGACCACTTTGCTGAAACAAGTACCACAATATTAAAAAATGGAATATTTCCTATTTATCTAAACTTCAATTTAGCACAATTGATGCTGGTTGTTGGCTGCATATAATCGGTCAAACAGGAGACTTGATGTGTCAGCCCCTCCTAAACTGAGCTGAGTGTGTGTCTGGTATATCTGGATGTCTCACAGTGAAAACCAAAGAAAACACTTCATTACTTAAGCTAATATCTGCCTGCACTTGTGGCTCTGTGTCAGGGTTGTGATTCTGCTAACTGCTAACTGTTCTCATATTCATTTATCTGTTGTAGAGAGGCTTCACAGCTGCCAATCAGAGACACTGTCGGCTGTAACTATTGCACTGTGTAGTAAAACTAGGATGACTACTGCCACATCCACAAAAAGTCTTCCAAGTTTGAGGGCATGTAGTTTTTCCTCAGCAACTTATCACACTCAAAAAGTTTTTATAAAATCATACATCTTTCTCCCAGTGAAAGTTCAGACATCAGCTGTATTTCATCATCATACTCATCCACCCATCCATCCACCCATCCATCTCTCCATCCATCCATCCACCCATCCATCTCTCCATCCATCCATTGAAGGTGCTGAAACCTTACCTCCTCTCAGCCGTCGGTGCTCGGGTCGGTGAGTCGGGGTCAGTGCAGAGTGCGGTCTGCAACAGTTGCTCTCCCTTTTTATACACGCCGCCTCTCTCTGTGCATCGCTCGGGCTTAACAGCTTCGTTATTGTTGCCGTTGCCTGCTTCTTAATCCAGTTAAGCAATCAGCCTTTTTGGACTACAAAGGGTTTAATAATACCAGCCAGTTAAATCACAGGGACAGACATACAACCGCACAGCCGCCACATGGCTGTGGTAGTAGTATCCTGATAATCCTCTGTGCATCTCCACACACCAAATCAAATCTCCTTTAATTCACAGTAATTCATAAATCATAAAGTTTCAGGTTTTTTCTGAATCTCTGAAACACATAAAAAGGCCTGTATGTGTCGTGACATGAGGTTTGCTGCTCCATATGTTGTTCACTTGTGTTTAATAATAGCTTCTACAGCTGCTATTATTAACCTGATCTATCTGTGAGCTGCACCTGTTTTAAACAAGGACTCGAGTTATGTTGTTAATTAAGCATCTGCAACCCTGACAAAAGCTGCAACACTGTGTAAAAAGTGTCCAGAAGTGTGAGACCACGTTGAAAATATTTTTGTGTAAACCTGGAAATGAGCCATAAGTTTGATGATTCATGAGAGAAATTAATGTACAAACAAAATTGTTCAACTGATAATAGAAAAAATAATATTACATTTAAAGCAAATTCAAAGTAGAAGTATCCAGACTAGTGGCCTCAGTCCATTACCAAGACTAAATATTTAATTTTCAGAAGGGCAATGCACAGAAGGTGTGTGTGGTGAGTCGGTGGTCGAGCGAGCGGCAGAAGAGTTCGGCTGAGTTCGAGCAGAGCGCAGGTCAAAGGTCAGCAGGAAGTGGTGGGTTTAGCAGTAAATGTACAGCACAGGTCGCAGCTTCTCAACATCAAAGGTCCTGTGTGTTGTTTCCCCACTGATGGAAGGGTGAGAGGGGGGGTCAGTGAGGCGAGAATCGACTTTGACCTGGGGGGAACACAAACATCCCCCCCCCGCTCCCCAATGACAGTCTGGAGCAGGAAAAGCTAACACAACACTCAGAAAGTGTTTGAGAGCTGAGGACATCAACTGCTAAGGTTTGAAATTCTGTCAGATTCAGTGTGGACCGCCGGCAGGCCAGTCGGGTACCTGCACTCTTTCACTATGAATCCATCCTGTTGTCACACAAGCAGGACGTGTCTTGGTGTTGTCTGGCTGAAATAAGCAGAGACGTCCATACAAAGACATCTGGATGGAAACATATGTTCAAAATCTGTTTGTACCTGAGGATTAAAGCAGGATTGAGGATTAACGGTGCCTTCACAGATCTTCACTTTTCCACTCTCACTTTCTCAGGACAGAGGCGTCAGCAGCATTTCTCCATGTTGTTGATATATTGTTTTCCCTTTACATGGTGAAAACTTGCATTTGTAGATGCAGGACTGACCTGTGACAGTGACGTTTTAATGCACTGCTTGTTTGTTTGTTTTCCATACTGGATTTCAGCCTTGTTTCTCATGTGCAAAGATTTCTGTGGATTCTCTGAACCTGATATTATGGATTACAGAACATGAAATCCTTCAATTCTTTCCAAATGTATGTTTGCTCATAAGTAATTTCATCACAGTTTGTTGGACATTTTTTTCAAGGAACCAACAAATCTGACAAACAATTTAAGATAAACTGTTGTATATCATGAAATAAACAGTGAAATAAATGGTGTATATTATTTTTAGATCTTTGTACAGCAGTATAGAGATTCTTAGTATTCCAGTCTGTCTGATCTCACCAGATTAAAGGCTCCTAGTCCCATTATGGCCTTGATGTTGGGAGCATGGACGGTAACGTCAGAGTAAGCTCTCTTATTCAACGGTGTCTCAGTAACGTGCCAGAGATTAGGCAGAATCTCCTGAACAACAAAAAGAACCTTTCAGACCTTTGAGACACCGAGAATCCCTCAGCAGGTCCACTATAACAAGCTCAGGTCCAGAGGTCAAATCTGCAGAGCTTAATGTTAAATCCAAGTCAAAATAAAGTTTACTGAAAAACCAAATCTGACAGACTGTTTTCCAGATGATACTTGTATCATGTAAATGGCATCTTTCATACAGAAAATCTTATTTAACTTACTGCACACAAGAGCCAGTTTAATGAGACTGTTGACAATATAATGGTTCAGATAAAGTAGAAATACACTGTTAAGTACAAAAGTATAAGCATTAAACATACCAATATTAAAAGTAGTCATTTTTCAGAATGGCCACTTCTGAATAATATATATTTTTATTACTGCATTATAATTATTGATGTATTAATGTATTTATAGCTCACTATGCAGCTGGTTGAGATGGAGCTAATTTTAACAGCTTTATTTACTGCTGAGTAGCGTGTGGATTTAATTTCCCCCCAAGGATTAATAAAAACATATCAAATCTTAAAATATAATAATACATCAAGATTTATTTGTTCATTATATTTTGCATTAATGATCTGAAAATGCAAAATGACCAGTGAACAGTGAATATTTGCTGCCAGAAGAAAATGAAACACTCGAGTACCTCAAAACTGTACATCACTACAGTACTTGAGCACAGTACTTGTAATGCTCATTGCACCACTGTTATATTCTTTGCCCTTTTTTTGCTTTCTTTTCTAATATTTACCTCATGAATGATTGACAGCTGAACGCATCAATAGAAGCTTGTGCGATTACTCGACTAACAAGGACGACTGTTCCTCTGGAAGATGGTTTAATAAAATGTTGTACATATTATTAAAATTTACATAATATGACTCAAATCTGAGTTGGACTCCAGCCACGGTCAGCAGGGCGACCTCCAGGCCACCGGGACGCCCCACAAGGCGAGGGTCACTGTGCTGTGACGTCCTCGGCTTGGCCTGCGGGCCAAACGTTATGTGAGAGCTTTATCAGCTTTATCAGCGCTCGCTCGGTTTGATGCTGATGATTAATGGTTAAATAAAGCTTAGGCTATTTATTGAAGCAGACAAACATTTCCAGGGTTGTATAAACCTCAACCAGACCTATTTGAGATCTGCACGGGAGGCTAAAATAAAACATATGCAGCAGGCTCAGGCTTCACCTGAACCAGTCACATTGCATCCATCACTGTCGTCTGCTGCGCAGTTTGCTTCCCGGAAAACGGTGGCTTCTGTGCCTCTCGACCTTTTGATCATCAACCTAAACACAACGTGACAGTGTGATTCCCTGAGAGGAGGATGTCCCAGCTGTACACACGACCCGATGACGGGCAGTCACACGCATGTGTGGACAAAGAAAAACACAGAGAGAATCACTGATAGATATAAAACCTCTGAATATATTGGTGTCTGTACATTACAATAATGAACATAAATATACAAATCAAACAGAGACAACACATGTACAGAGGCTCCTGTGTTGGCTGTATTTAATGTGGCTGAACTGATTATAGGGGAAGAAACAGATGGTTGTATAAAAGAGTGGGAACTGAAAAGAGACAGGAGCAAAAACTGAAATATATCTAAAGGTGGAAATGCAGATGATCAACATTCTTCTTCTGTCTCTCTCACTGACATCTTTATCCACACACAGATAAAAACCTGCAGTAACTGTGTTTATGTCAAGTACTTTATACTGAGATCTTTGTACCTGTGGGTCCTGAGTTACTTGCTCCTGTTTGCCTTTTATTTATTTCTATATGTGAAAAAAACCCCATTATTTCTATATGATCATTTTAACCTAAACAAAATATTCTTAGTTCAAAATGGAGGCCTCTCTTTCTCAACATGAGCATAATTGGATGTGAGCAGATATTTGATGTGAAGTGAAATTTGAAGTGAAACAAACGGCTGGTTAGCACCTGGTCACAAAAGCCCAAGTTGGCGCCGCTCCCATGTGCTGAGAGGTTTTATTTAGGCCGAGCTGAGTGAACTAATTGTAGGTGGCTGAGCCTTTTTAAGACCGAGCACTCGGAGCCAAAAGCACTGATAATGATGCGGAGTGTCTCATGAGGAGAGTCAGCCAAAGGGCACGGCCGGCACCATCAATTATTTATGTGTTTGGACAGAGGGAGATGAGGTGAAAGGATACACACCGGTGAAACGATGAGGGACGGGACACGAGGACATGTGAGGGAGAACTGTGTGTAAGCAAGGCTTCAGGTGAGCTGGGGTGACACAGTGAGAGAGAACGTACAGGTGAAGTGAATCTTTACAATCAGCCAAACAAAGAAAGAGCCGAATGCTAACACCAGCATGTTCATATTTACAATACAAACATGCTGATTATAGGGAATTAGAATTTATTATCATGTTCACATCTCAGTTTTTCCACATGAATGAACAGTATTTGAACTCATCTAGCTGTTGTTTCGGCAGTAAAATCTATTTTCTTTTTCTAATTCTTTAACTACTTTTTTGCATTCATTTTATATAATCAATAAGTTCGGTTCATTCCATGTCAAGTTGTTTTTGATAATTTAATTAACAGCACATTTTTCACCACTGAAGTGCAACATTAACAAAGCTGGGGCCTGAACTATTAACTTACCATGTGGCCCTTGTAGACTTTAATTATTTTACTATGAGGTCAGAGTTTTATTCAAAGGCCCTGAAAACTTATTTTCTCAATCAGCTTCTTTCTATGAGTTCTGAGGGTTAGTTTTCCCAAAGATTAAATTGGATTGTTTTTGTTGTTGTCCTGTTTATTTAATGATATAGAGAGTTTACTTTAATCAAATTACCCAAAGCTAGTTCACACACAAAAAACTGGTTCTGAGTAAAATTAAAAACACAGTTGCACTGGTCTTTAATAAAATAACTATTTAATGTAATAACTGTTGTGTGTGATGTGTCTGCATTTAATGGACAGGTAGGACTGATGCACAGAGAGTGGGAGGTGGGTGAGGGCCTGTCAGTGTTAATGAGACATTGCCTGCTGCTTCTGTCACAAGGTGATCCAGAGGTGGTTTCCCATCACCTGAGTTCAAAGCGCCATCTAGCGGGAAGAGTGGAAATAAACTTATACTCTCTTCCCCCTTTTATTTCCCATCAGTTCTTCTTATATAGTGAAATATTTTGTCTGGTAGCTAATTAAACAAAATAATGCTCTAGTTAAGTTCAGTGAGGTGAACTCACTTTTAGATTTTGATGTTGCAGGGTTGTGTTTTTCTAAATTCTTAGCGGCTACAAATTAAAGGCTAGAATAAAAATTCTCTCTCAGTGTTGAATTTCCTCTGATAACAAAATGTGTTTGCGGATGCATTCGTGCATTTTTCAAACTTGTTTCAGGCTTTGACGTCAGGTGAGTGAGACCCAGCCCATCATCCTGCTCCGGCTCCGGAGCGCGTCTGCTGAGGTGCGCACGCCGCGCGCCGCTCGGCCCGCCGGGACACTGCGGTGGAGGTTATCGAGCCATCTGCGGCCGCTCGCTTCCGACGACGGCGTCCGGACCGGGACTAGCACCGGAGAGGGAAGAGCTGAACAGCCATGGCCGAGTCCAACCCGCTGCGGGGCTTCCCCCGTCTGCGGCGGGCCGCGGTAAGCTCCGGCCGGGAGGAGGGAGGAGGGAGGACACTGCAGCAGAGAGGAGCTGCTCCTCACTCAGTCCAGTACTGCGACACACAGCAGGCTGGGACCGGCTCCCAACACTGTCTGCATGAGAGCTTTCAAATGCAATGTTAAGATGCTGCTCAGATCCAGATGGCAGTGCAGTGTTGTAGGAGTGTGTGTGTGTGTGTGTGTGTGTGTGTGTGTGTGTGTGTGTGTGTGTGTGTGGGTGCAGGGGACCAGGACAGGCCAATGACAAATGTGTGTGCGTAAGTGTGTGTGTTTGTTTGTTTGTGTGTGTGTGTGTGTGTGTGTGTGTGTGTGTGTGTGTGTGTGTGTGTGTGTTTGGGCTGTATAGCTGCAGGTGCATCACAGGGAGAGGATGCATCAGCTCCGGCTCTGCAGTCTGTAACTGGACTCTTCAACTTGTGCAGCTTTATGTAACAGATTTGGGAATGTGTGTCACATGCTTGAACTGAATGCAGCTGTGGGATGCAGAGGAAGTCTGACAGCATCCATCATGGCTGCTGTATGAGTGAATATTCAGGGTCATATTGATGATCTCTGTTTACCTGATGGAGTCATTTCCTCTGACTGGGGGCTGCTGTGGACAGGTGGGGGAGTGGGGGAGGAAGCTGTGTGTTAAGTTGTGATGATTACAACACACCTAAACACACAAAGCATATTTATTTGCTGTACCATTAAAGATAAAACCCATCTGTGCTGAAATACCTTTAACCTTATTTCAGTGAGTGGATAACACACCTAGCAGCTTCAGAGCGGAGTTAAAAGCCTGCTGTTTGTTTTAATCAGATGATGCTGTGTATTATAGTGGAGGAGAAGGTGAGAGCAGGGCTACACTCTCCCTGCCTGGTTCCCCACTTTATTTACTGAGGGAGAAGTTTATATGAAGTGTGGAGGCCACTGGATCTGTGCAAACAGACTGAGATGAAGCAAGGTTAACTGGAACAGATGCAGACAGATGAGGAGAAGGTGACACATTGGTAAAAGACTCGATCAGTGGTTTACTCAGTGGTCATCAGTTTTGTCATTTGTCCAAACTGGGACAATTTGTCCACAGCTGGTTTTAATCAAAGAATATACAGATGTGTATTTGAAGCCACCACAGTCGTGTTTTGCAGCATCTTCTTGTTGAAAATCAGAGGAAACCCACAGAGACATAAAGGCAGACACAAACAAACAGGATGAGAAGAACCGGAGCCAGACGGCAGCAGGCAGAGGTAACGACGGCTCTGAGTCCGTGCAGAGGAGGGAAAGTGAGGGTAAAGCCAGGCGGTTGATCACGAAGAGGACTGAAGAAAAACAGCCGAGTCAGTCGGAGGCGCTGACAGTCAGACCTGCTGAGACTCCACACACTGACACTGAGAGGTGCTGATGCTGTGTTGAGCTCTGCTGGACTGCACGATTTACAACATTCAGCTGTCAATGTCTCTGACCGTCCCACTCCTCTGACTCTGTCCTCCTCAACACACAAACCTCTGATCACCACAATATGCTGTCTACTATTGATTCGCACTTGTGACTTTATGCATTTTTAAATACCATTATCTTCCCTCTCCTGCTTTTTCCAAGTCTACAATTTACTTGTAATGTAGAAGAATCAGAATCAGAATCAGAATGGCCTTTATTGTCATTATACAGAATGTACAACGAGATTGGAGAGCTTCTCCTTCAGTGCAATATCAAGTTAAAAAGTATACAAAAATGTATAAGTAAAAAAGACATTTAGTAAAATTTACAAGATATATACAAAGATGAGATGCAGACTTGTGCACAGCACAAAAGGTAGATGGTAAATACTGATGGAAAATAGTCCAGATTTCTATGTTGTTCACATATATTGCACAGCAGCAGATATGTATTGCACAGACACCAGAATATGTATTAATTTTAGTGCAAATGATGAATGGTATATACAGATGAGTAAAAGTCACATATGAATGTATTGCACATGGGTTATTAAATAAATAAATATGTTTCGAGGAAATAAATATGTTTCGTATCTAAGTCCAGTGTCTAATAATTTAATGAATTTGAGTAAGTAAATGAGTAATACACTTCTTCCTCTTTCAGACCTCATTTCCAGGAAACCTGCATTTGGTCTTGGTGCTCCGCCCCTCCGGCCTGTTAAGCACCACCCCCAGTCCGTCCTCAAGCACCGACCTGGGATTTCGCTTCAGCCAGGATGACTTCCTGTTAAAGATGCCGGTGAGAGAGGGCGCAAATCAGAGTTCATGAAGTATTTAAAAAAACACACTACACCATGCACAGTTTTATTTTCCTCTCCATCTTCTCTTCTCTCAAGTTCAAGACAAGTTGAAACCTGTTGTTTTATTGGAAAAAGTCATGTCTCTGCTTGTGGAAATGTCAGACCCAGCTCTGCAGATACCCTGTGGCTCTGTGTTTGTAGGTGGTGATGTTGCGTTCGGTCGGCGACCTGCTGCGCTACATCGATGAAAACCACCTGACATCAGACTTCGCTGCGAAAGTGGAATATTGCCAAAGCGACTGGATCGTCCTCCGCACGGTACCGGCTTCTGATGTGTGCCTGCAGTTGAAGCGAGGTCGAAGCTGTGATGCCACAAGCTGCACACTTGACTTATTGATCTTTGGAGCTGGAAATAAAACATGAGAAACGAAGCTAACAACTTAGCAACTGCTGTTAGACTTACTACATCATTCATAAAGAAGTGTGATCCATCATATCTCAATATAAATGATGATGTGATGATTAACAAGGTCTTATTTTACTCATGTGTCTCTCTGTGTCTGCAGGCCATCGAGACCTTTGCGGTGACAGTGAAGGAGATCGCCCAGCTGCTGCAGGGCTTTGGATCAGAGCTGTCTGAGACCGAGCTGCCAGATGAAGCCAACGCCATCGAGTTCCTGCTGCACTCACACACACACCGATACCGACAGATGAAGGTCGGCTCTCGTTCCCTCCACAGCGATCTGTCCCTGTTTGGTTTTGTGCAGTGTGGTTTCAGGATTTCATCGGCCTCTTCTCGTCATTTCAGGACGATATCCGCAACGTGCATAAGGAGGGCCGCCTGCTGCTGTCGAACCTGGAAACTGTCAAGGCCTCGAAGAGGGATGTAGAGGAGGAGAAGGACATCAGAGTAGACATGGACACTGTTCAGAGGTACAGAGTCCAGACGTCCTCTGTAGTCTTGTTAAACCTCTACTGTAGCAGCAGCTTGTTTGAACATCTGTGTGTCGTGTGTGTTTCAGGCTCCTGGCTCAGCTCAGAGACATGGAGGAGGCGTTCGATGGCTTCTTTGAGAAACACCACCTGAAGCTGCAGCAGTACCTCCAGCTGCTGCACTATGAAGTCAGCTTCCAGCAGGTGGGGTGGTCGGTGTCTGTCTGCATCTGTCCCTTCGTCACGTCGGCCTCAGCTCTGTGTTGTTGTCATGATTAACTCTGTGTGTGTGTGTGTGTGTGTGTGTGTGTGTGTGTGTGTGTGTGTGCAGATGGAGGAGGTGCTGAAGAAGCTCATTGAGCAGGAGAAGGACGTTTCCTTTGTGGGAACCACGGTGGTTCAGACAGAACAACTACTGAGAGACCTGGAGACGCTGGACACAAACGCTCAGGTCACAAACAAAGACAGACACCATGAACACAACTACACTCTGAGATGTGGTTTGAAGGAAGTGACTGAGCCAAAAAAAATGCGTTGCTAAACTGATGCTTTTTGTTTGATGAAGATCAGGTGTTACAGCTTTTTAAACATCAGTCAATCATCATGATAATTCTAATTATGCTACTATAATATCAGATAATACTTTAGATTATGACCACAAACATACAGCATCATTCTTCCTAGTTTTCAGTGTATTTTTTAGTACTGATGGTGTACTAGTACACTATGTACTGATACATAGATCTAAGTTGGAATAAAGGGAAACAATGTGAAGTTAGGGAATAAGATACAATCTGGTAACTTATATAATGTAATAATTTATACTGTTGGTGTATTTTGTGTTTCTTGACAGGGATTTGTCTTTTATTTAACTTTAATATTATATTTATTATTACTGCATCTTGTTGTAACTCTAGAAACTGTAGTTGTGCTTGCAGTGGAAGAACAGCTCCCCCTGCTGGCTTTATGCTGTACAGATATTTAGCTGCTTCTTAAAGAACTCCAGTGACTCACAGTGTTCAGGCACATTATGTTCTATAGACAAAACTATGTCTGTTTTCTATAAAACTGTAATTGTCTCCAGCAGCTTTTAGACGTGTGGGAACATGATCCAAACCCAATGAGTCAAACAATGTTCCAGTGTTAATGTATACCAATGCCAGTGTGTGTTTGTGGCTCAGGAGGAGATGGCTCGTGCCCAGGTGGTGATCCTGCACGGCCACCAGTTGGCCGCCAACCACCACTACGCGCTGGCGCTCATTGTGCAGCGCTGCAACGAGCTGCGGCATCACTGTGACGTCATCACGAACGCCATACGCACCAAGCGGGCCTCCCTGGCTCGAGCCCGAGACCTGCTGCTCCGGCTCGAAGGGGTAAACGTGCCGACACACACACACACACACACTCAAAGACGTACACATGCACATTCAGGATTGATCATTGTGTGTTTTTATTTCACTGCCCTGTTTGCAAGCTTCCATGCAAGTTTCAGCACAAACCACAAGTAATGAAAACTGCATGTTTGTTTGAGGGCCAAAAATCATAAAAGGACAATTGTTTCTTTGTTTTTAGTTTTAATGAATTTTATAGATCTGTATAAATTGTGTTAAAACATGTGTAATTTCCTGTGTGTGTCCTGTGTTTTCGTGCACGCAGGCCCTGCGCTGGTGTGACGAGGGCGCCTATCTGCTGGCGAGTCAGATGGTGGACAGGTTCCAAACCAGAGAGGGGGCTCAGGAGGCGCTGCAGTACCTGAGCTCTCACCAGGAGAGGGCGCCGTCTGCACTGAAGAACAGCCAGGACACTCTGAGCCTGGAGTTCGAAGCCATACTCACCCCCCAGCTGCAGGTAAACCACAGACACACAGACGATCACAGATGATCACATGGATCCGCAGCTCGCTTCAACTCACACTCTCTGTTTGTAGTCCCAGATCCTGATGGTCACAGAGAAGCTGCACTCGATGCAGTCCATGATCAGAAACAGAGAGCACTGTCTGAGGAAGCTGGCCGATGTGCAGGTCAGACCGGTTCAGCTGGTGGCGCCTAGACCCGAACCAGACCAGACCTCCCAGCGCTGCAAGTCCCCCCTGTTCTCCCCCAAACATGGTACGACCCTCTCTGATGGAGAGACTGATTTATT
>JBBMOC010000291.1:126912-140822 GCA_037975185.1 Centropyge bicolor
AACCAGATAGAGAATATAACAATTAGCACTTTGGTAACAATTATGATTAAATGGCTCCCTGCTGATCAGCGTCCTGGGACCTGATCTGTCAGTTCTGTGAGGTGGGGGGGCAGGGGGGTGGGGCCTGACGTCGAGCATCTGAGATGTAAATGTGCACAGAGAGACAGAGCAAGTGGGTTAAACCCAGGAAACGCCTGCTGGTGGGAAAGCTGGTCCCCAGTGTACAGGATC
Source organism: Centropyge bicolor (assembly GCA_037975185.1). Classification (NCBI taxonomy): domain Eukaryota; kingdom Metazoa; phylum Chordata; class Actinopteri; family Pomacanthidae; genus Centropyge; species Centropyge bicolor. Next base: position 127,144 of record JBBMOC010000291.1, read on the forward strand.
CAGTCCAGACTGTGCATTATCACATGACCACTTATCAGATTGAAGTCATCCTGTGGTTTTGCCTGCAAATTGATTCGATCAGCATTTGTATAATCTGATTGTCTTTTTTTTGTGAATACTGGCTGGTGAGGAAAAGAGCTTTACAAACAGTGAGTGAAAACATGGTTCGAATCATGGTCACAAAGTAAATATGGACGTTTCTATGACTCACAATTATTAGATGATGATTTCTGCATCATTATTGTGATTGATGCTAATTTGTCCCCTTGCTTCAGGCAACATTTGACACCAATATTTCCTGTTTTTGTTTTTCTGTTCTTAATCTTTTGCTCACATCTCAAAGGTTTAGCTGTGTGCTCGTCAGTCATACGGGCAGATTTTGAGACGTTGCAGTCGCCCTGGATCAAGTCAGTAACCTCTTTGTTCATGTCACCCTGTCATCAATCAATACAGAAACGTCCCCTCTCCCTCCCACTGTAATCATACAGCTGTTTTGCCGCCAGCGTGTGACTCATGAGGTCAATGTCGCTGCTGTTTCTGTTCCCTCACCAAGGCTGAGCAGCTGACCTGAGACCAGTTCACAGAGCAGAGGAATCATCACGACTCACTCACACGAGGACTTGTCAGGTTGAGCCAAATGAGCTCAGGGACGATGTTTTCACTGAGCAGTAATACAGAGTCGAACATAGAGGGATGTTTCACCAATGACAAGAACATATTTCAGAGGCAGTTTAATGAAACACCTCTCTTATGCTTGACACTTCGTCTGTCATTATCTGACTTGGTGTGATTTAATTAGCCCTGTGCACCTGTTACACCAAGGAGGACGGAAACAGATGATGATGATGTTTTTACAGCTATAACTCAATGAAAAATAAAGCAGAGCTGTAATGATGATCACTAACACTTCTGATAATCACTCAATCATTTCAGTCATTTTTCAAGCATAAATGTCAAAACAAATTGGTGATTAAAGCCTGTTAAATGTGAGGATTTGCTGCTTTTCATCATCATCATTTCATAGACTAAACAATTAATCATGAACATAATCACCACGTTAATCAATAGTGATGGTATCATTGCTAATAATCGTGTCAATGTCAGGTTTCATGATGTGAACAGGAGCAGCCACATGCGGCACTTTTTGTTCTGACAGAGCAGCTGGTCCCAGAACAGTGATCCTCCAGGGGACACTGTGGCAGAGAGCCAGCTGGGCTTTGGGAGTCAAAAGCCACTCCACAACTTGACGTCACCGACCTGTTATAGCCTGTTAGAGTCAGACAAACTGGTCATGTGACGATGCTGTGAGTAAGATTTGCATTAGTATTAAAGTCGATGCTGCAGTTAATGAACATTAACATAGTAAAACACAGTGATGTCATTCAATTTGATTTGATTGATATGAATCATTCTATTAAAGATCATCAGTATGTGCAAGACTTAAATTTTAAGACCAGGTGGTAAATAGTTTTGAATTTTATATCTAATATTACATCAATGTTTGATCTATTTTTTCAAACATTGTGATGCCATGCTTCCCTTATGATCTGCTCTGGTTTGTTCTCATTATGTTCACATGAGGCAGCTCGTCTGTTTACAAGAGGCCGGACTGTGACAGTCACAGTCAGAATTATGAAAGAATGAATATACAGCAAATGTGAACTTCAGAAGATTTTTGTGTGTGTGTGAAAATGTGAAGTCTGCATATGGACCCTCTGAGCTGCTGGTTAAGTGAACTGATGGTTAAACACTGCTTATGTTATGAAGGTGTTGGAAACACTGTTCGTCTTCATCATGAGAAAAGTCACTTTATTTGCAAAATGGAAGACAGCATCAATTCAATAGAGAATGTCAAACAGACGATATAAGATGAAGTTGGTTAGTCGATATTGAGAAAGACTCAAGAAACTAATTGCACTCAGTGTATACAAGACAATTCAGTCACACACTTACATCCAGTTGTGCCATACAGCCGCCTGCTGTAGGTTAACAGAAGTGTTAACAAACTGAAGCCTTCAGGACAATCTTGTCAAATGGACTCGAACCAACCGGTGCTGCAGGCAGAGGAGAAGAGAAGAACAGGTGTTAATCATAACTTGGTAGAAAGAGAGTGACATCAGGAAGAAATGAAGGAAGAACATTGTGTCATTTAACCTCTTACTGTCGTCACAGAGCTGAGGTGGAAACGACTGTTGCTGCTGCAGGACACATGCAGGTTTAAGTCACTGTCAAAGTACACAGTATAAAATGAAAGTGCATCCTACTGCTAGCATGGTAAAAAGGCATTTTACAGCACAAATTGATTCAGTGATCAATAAGCTACTCATTTGCATAGTGTTGAAGTGCTGAGTGTGCAGGTGGTGTGAACATGTATCGGACAGAAGACAACCTTGTGAACATGGTGACCTTCTTTAAGTCAGTGAAAGCTAAAATGTGCTTCTTACTATTGTCACCAACCAGCAGAACCAGCTCCATTAGAGAGATAGTAAGTATCTGTAATGAACAGCTACTTCACATTTACAACTGATTGGACGGATTTCTGGAAGAATCCTATTAAAAATGTATTAACACTGATAATTACCGATGACTTAAAGTGAGAAACCTGCAAGCTTCTATTAATGACATATTCATAATTGTGATTGCAGACGTACCACTTTCTAATACGCCGTCATATTATCATCATTATCCTGTCATTAATAAAGACATTTGACTTTCTAATAAGCCAACAAGTCGGAGTAAGATTTACTAAGTCATTAAGGAGTTACTAATGGATTAGAGACCATTAGATAGTTACTCAAAAGAGTCAGGAGTGTCTCACTTTCCAATAATCCATCAAACAAATAAACCATATAAAACCATTAAAAACCAGTGGTCCTTCGATTTACACTTTCTAATAAATCCATCAGAGGACATTGACTCGACCAATCTGCAAAGTGTCTCAGTTTTGACTCATGTTTTATTGAATTAAACCCACTTTTTCTTGTAAAACCCAATGTACCAACATCTACAGGAGGCAAGGAATATAAAATTTATTTGAAGTCACTAAAACCCTGGTCCATCATCATCTTGATGTTGTGATCCAAACTTTAGCACAAACATTATTTCCATATCTCTGGCTGCACATGTTACACGCTGTCCACAGTCCAAAACTGAAAAATTTATCAACTTCCTGTCACCATGTTTTCTTCCACCTGCACAGTAAAAAACATGTCATTACGTTCAGGCACTCAAGAACAAAGAGCAAAAGTAATTAAAATATGATCCTCAAATTACACTTGACTTCACCTGGAACATAAAGATAACAGACAATTCACACAATATGAACATGTGCATTAATCATAAAGTTAATAAATGTTATAACAGCAGGCTATTAAATCTGTAAATGTTATGTAGTAGAGGCTTTTAAAAAGACCAAATAATGTTAATTTTTCACTTGTGTCACAGAAGATCTTTACAGAATCAGTGAATTATTCATCAAGCCTTAATGAAGCCATTAGTTACGACTTATAAGAACGTGGCACCTTCAATAATCCTACCTAATATACCTTTAATGTGATTGGAAAAGAGTTTGTCGTGGCGCGCGTGCACACGCGTATGTCATCTGTCTTTGTGTCTCGGTGCGCGCGCACGGCCGGGGAGCGCTCGTGCGGCTTTTCTGGTGACTCTCAAAGCGAGTGTGGATGAGCGGGACAGAGGGAGGAAGAGAAGAGAGAGAGAGAGAGAGCTGGACCGAGCCGAGGGGGGACAAACTGAGGAGGATGAAAAAGTGAAAAAAAACAACCCAACCTGATCCTGCATCTGTCAGCTGAAGTTTGATCCAACAGCAGCAGCAGCTCCATGAGCGGAAAAACGAAAGGCAGAGAGGATAAAGATCATGCGGCCAAAGGTGAGTGATGATGGACCCTGATCTGACACAAAGAAGCATGCAATTGTGTGCATTTATATTCATTTATTGTCAGCACGAAGGAGGGAGTATGTGCTGAAGCTTTGCTGAGATCAGCACTTATTCCCATTGTCCAGAATACAGAGAATGTAAACTGCACTACTTTCAATGATCATTGCATGTTTCTGAATGTAGGCTGCAGAAAAATAGGTGATGTTGATGCAAACACATTGAAAACTCTTGTTTGTTTGTTTTTGCACGGGTCTTTATTTGCAACACACAAAACCCTGCATTTGGTTTATTGCATGGAGCTCAGGATGAACCATGCGACGCGTCTGTAAAATCATTCCTTCATTCGCTCCTCTGAAGGGTTACTGACCCTCACATCTCATTTCTGCAGCGCGCGCGCACACACAAATTCATTTTCTTCCCTCTGGACAGCAATAAAATTGACGCGCGACTCACCGCAATGGAAACTGGGAAACTATCATTGCCATGGAGACAAAAAAAGGGAGTTGCCCGCGAGCTGGTCGTGCACCATAATGTATGCATGAGACACAGTCATTCACAAAAAGCACAAAGATGTAGGCGTGTGAATGTGAGAATCAAAAATAAAATTCAGCCTATTTAGTTTATTCAGTAAACCATGTATTATAGGAGTTTGATTCATTGCAGACCTGCTTGTCTCATGCAAGAATTTTTTTTGGACACAGCAGTTTGTGAAAATGAGTGGACGAGAAATTCAATGAGAACGATTACAGGAGAGAAAAATGAGATTCCATAAACAATAATGAGACAAAAGGAGGACAACAATGAATCAATACAATAACAAGGCAAGAGGATTCACAGAAGTATGGATTAGTTGACAGATGAATTGCTTTGTCCCTCATGCTGGAAGGAAACAAAGACTGAAGTCCATGCAGGATCAGCTGATCTTTATAATGTACACAACAGGTAATAAAAATTAACATTACAATTAGCTCAATGATATACTGGAAGCTTGGAGTATCTCAGCCACCATAGAAAAAAATCAGGGAATGGAAACTGTTCTTTAATGGAGGTGAGAGGGTTAACCATACATTTGTCTTCATCCCAGTCTTTTCTCTTGTAAACACTGAGACATACTGTTGGAAAACACTCACCTTCCTGTGGCTTGTACAGGTGAGTTTTTAAGTGTGACACCTCCTTTCCTAATTTTGGCCACTAGGGGGCAACAATGAGGCAATTCTGCTCTTGAAAACAAACAAGCCACAGAAAGGTGAGATTTATGATTTATTTTTGATGGTTTTTTTGTGTTTTTTTGTTTGTTTTTTTTACAAGCAAATGAAGTTTAACTGGTTGGTTTGGCGAGTGCACATCTGGTCAACCGCTGACCTCTGTTGAAAAGCTGCTTTCCTGAGCATTTCTATGGGAGTTGTTGGGATGCCAGTTTTGGGTTTAGGCCTGAGGAGTGAGATTTGTTAGGGTAAGAATATCAGGGTAAGCCAGTCAGGGGTGGAGAAGGCTGGGTCGTGCCTTCACCATGCAGGGGGAAAAAATCCATCTGGGGTTGGCATGGCAACCTCAGTGAGCATATCACAAATGAGCAATCAGAAAACTGAAATATTAAGAAGTGGACTGATGCTTAAACAAAGACGTTTGATGAGTGGATAAACGCTTGCTTGGAATTTTAGCGCCTACGAAATCGAGCCAGCAGGGGTCACTATATCGCAGAACGTGAAAATAACTGCTGGCTGTAGACTAGAAACTAACCTTATTTATGGCAACCTTTCCTCATAAAACGCCTTTAAAAGATACAAAGCGAGCACATCAATAAACAGAAAAAGCAATAAAACGGAGCCAATAAACAAGAAGAGGTGATTTATATGATGATAAATGCAGTGAGAGGCGGGAACAGTAATAACCCTGCACACTGTAATGGATTCCAATACGGCAGTGCTGTCATAAAGACTGCCTTAGTCAAGCTTATGATTTGTTGTTAGAGTTAAAACAGCGGTATGGCTGATTTAACACATTTTTTAGGATGTGGTTTGTCTGCAGTGTATCCGCCACATAAACACGGCGAAGCCAATGTTTGACCTGTCAGTATAACGCAGCACAGTACAAAATTACCACAACGTGAAGCCTGAATATTTCAAGTAAAGCAGTATTTTATTGATACACTAGTGCACAGCATGACTCTGTACAGATGACTCTATATATTGCTCAGTATATAGTATATACTTTACATATAAATAGATGGAATATGTTATGACTTTTAATGCAGTTTTAGTGATGACGGTAACCAGAAACTAGAAGTAATTTGTTACTTGTATTTGAAGTGTTTCATGGAAAAGAAAGTAAGAGAGAAGAGACACTGTTTACTCTTACAGTTGTAGAATTATGTCACGGCTGCTTTTTGACTAAAATACCTTCAGTAATGACTCACTCCTTCCCAGGGTTATAGTTCACCTTGTACTGTTCTGTATATAATAATAGTGGCATTAAGGATTAAGTTTTTTAGATAGAACAAGAACTCATTAACATCTTGTTCTTAAAGAGATTATGCTTATAAAGGTGGTGTGTGTGTGTGTTTCAGTGTGTGTGTGTGTGTGTGTGTGTGTGTGTGTGTGTGTGTGAGGAGGATTCACCAAAGAGACACTATTGTTAAGGTCAACATTGAACCACATCTGACGTTTCACTGATGTTGCAATATCAGCACACAGCCCAGCAATAATGCACTACAATAACGCACAATGAGCACAAAACTTACAGATCTGATCACCTGCTTATTTTTTACATTTATTCAACACCTTTGAAAAAACATAGCAGCCCACATAAGTTCACCACCCAGGTTTTTTTTTAGCAGTGCTAGCAGCTTGGCTCTAGATATAGCAGCGTTGGTCACTCCACCAGATTTCGACTAAGATATTGGAGTATTATTGGATGGAATGCTATTAATAGTTTATTTTCTTCAATTAACAAAATGCAATGAATGAACAGAAGAGAAATGTAAAAAAGCAAAGGGTAGTAACAGAAAATATTGATTTGATTTTTCTTTTGTTTGCTCACTTATCAGTTTATAAATTGATAAAAAAAAATAAGCAATTATTTTTTCTATTTTTGAAACCATTCTTAGTTTACAGCATTTTTCACACCTGCCTTAAACCTTTGCACAGTACTGTACATTATTTTCTTTGCACAATTAAGATAATTACCTTGGCAGCAGTTTGATTTGTTGGTCCTTATTGGCCACTAACCCCAACAGAATGTCTCTATCTGGCTTTGCCTGGTTTATCTGGGAGCACAAAAACATTTCATGTCAGGTATGTTAGACCTGAGCTGTGGCTCCTGGTGACAACCTGGTCCACCTTTTGTCCTGCCATATGCCACAGTGGGTGAGGTCTGACTAAAAATAGAAACGTAATGATCACGATGGAGTTCTCTGAGGTCTAATGAAAGTTTTTAAAAGTTTTCTATTTGTTTTCTTCTTCGCTACAAACATTCTTGCCCTTTGTATGATTAACTTTATACAATGTAGCTGTAAAACAAATGCATTATCATTCTTATTAGTGTTGACTGGGCTGATTAATATGAAAGTACTATGCCTTCAGATTTTTTTATCTGTAGTTATATTGCATTAATATAAATGTCTAGTTTCAATTCCATGTGAAGAGCAGCATTAGAAACATGTTAGCAGGCGTCAGTGTTGACACAGTGGTGCTGCACCTCTGTGTTAATGCTCATCTCACCTGACTGTGTGTTTGGATGTTGGTGTTAATGATGTGAGAAGTGTGGGAGCTGAGCATCTGGTGACCTGTCAACAAGAAACTTTCACTTCACAGACACAGAAACAAATTCTATTTTCCACTGCCAATAACGGTCAAACACACTCACTATTCCAACAAGCTGTGTCAGCTGGTGATATGGCGCCATCTGGTGGCCGATAATTCGAATCGCTCTGAGTGAGTGACAGCTGATCGTCAGCAGAGAGGTGCTTATGAAAAGACTACAGTGATTGGTCACTGGCTACCTGCCCAGGCCTGGAAACCTTTTCCAACACACACCTGCTGGCATCTTTGTGGTTTGCTATTTCAAGCCAAGGCTATCAAACTGTCTTGGGAGGTGTTATTTGTTAATTCAGCTCTGTTGAAACAAAAGGAGGGAGGGAAGAAACACAGTGAAACAGAGGCACACAGTGACCCAGTCAGTCCATCAGCCTGATCCAACAGAGTTATTTCCTCATCACAGGGAGCAGTCGTACACTGATGCAATCATGTGGGCAGAAACAACAATAACACTGTCTCCCTGAGAAGACGTCTTCTGCAGCCTCACAGAGATTCGGAAAATCAGAACGAGAAGCACATTTATTTCCGAGATAACTTTGATGTTTCCTCTTGTATTAGCTTTACTTCTCAAGTTGCTGAGTGTGCATGTCCTCCAGCAGCATCCTGCCTCGCTGCCTTCAGCGGCTTTTACAGGCTCCAGGCCTGCAGCATGGAGACGCTGTGCGATCTGTAATCATTCCTCACTTATATGGATGCTGCTGTGTCTTCACAGGAAGCACTGGAACAGCACAACAGTGTAATGGGATGATGATGATATAGAGCTGTGTGTGGAGTCTGTGTGCAGTTCTGGACTGGCAGCATTACTCTGAGTGTGGTTACTATATAATGTGCTATGATGGCATGCGCTGAAGATAGCCCACAGATCCACTGAGAGACATAGTGCAAAGCCATTAGGTGTGTGTGTGTTTGTGTGTGTGTGTGCATGCAGTGTGAGTTTGCCTTTTAAAAATAGTTCCAATCATTGAACCAAGGACGTTTAGCTGGTTCATACTTTTCTCCCAAGATGTTAGATGAGGGTTATAATGTTGTTTATCATTAGAGCCTCATCTGGTTCCAACTTTTCACTGAAGCTATGTGACGAGCCATTGAACCATTCCATCAAATGGAAACAGCCTTGGTGTCGACTATCAAGCATCATTTTGTTCATTTCTTTCCAAAATTCAGCCCCACTTGTTTGGGATCTCAGATAGAATTTAAAGTATATTGTTGTGGGAGGTAATTGAGGGGCCACAGTTCTGAACTGATGTGACAAATGTTAAAAATGGTCTTTTTTGATTCACTGTATTATTTTGTGAAGCAGGTCATGTCTTTCAGTCAGTGTGATGCACTTTTCCTTTAAGTTATTTCACTTGTGTTTGCCGTCATGTTTTCTTCGTCTCTGTGTTGCTCAGGCAGTCGGTGTAGTAATATTAGTCATATTAGGTTTAATTCAATACCTGCTACAGCAAGACAGCTCTGACTACTGCTGAAATGAAAACTGATTAATCAGTTGAGTTACACTTCAGGCAAAAAAAACATTCCTTTGTTTCACCTTCTAAGTTCTTTGTATTTTTCAAGATTACTTGGGATCGAAGTTGGTTGAAGTTTTAAAGTGTCTATAATGGAGAATATGGAATTTGATGATCTTTGACTTTAGGCAATTGTGAGGAATTTTTCACTACTTCTTTGTTGACATTTTGGGTCTAATCAGTCAAACATAATCAGTAAATGAATGGATGGTGAAAATAAGACGTAAAGTGACATCAGTGCTGTGACACTGACACTGCAGCCGAGTGCAGTTAAAGGCCTCTTAATGTAGATAAAGACACATAAAAACACTCAGACAGGGGAGAAAATCATTTCTTGGATGAAGTTAATGGAGAGTTTAGGTCATGTACATGTATTAATATAAACTTGATTCCCCTGAAAGTTAATCTGCTTTGGGTACAGTTCAGTTTCACACACACACACACACTCACTCACACACACACACACACACACACACACACACACACACTCACACACACTCACACACACACACACACACACACACACACACACACACTCACACACACACACACACACTCACACACACACACTCACACACACACACTCACACGCACGCACGCACGCACGCACACACACACACACACACACACACACACACACACACACTCACACACACACACTCGCACGCACGCACGCACGCACGCACACACACACACACACACGCTGCCTCCTCGGTAGATCCTTGGATTCGGGGCCGGCCCTCTGGCTCCCTCCCTCTCTTATTGTGCCAGATCAGCGGGGCCTTGAGATGAATCATTAATGACCGGTTCCAACGGCTTAATGGCCTCTAATGTTCTGTAATGATCTCCCGTCAACGCCATGTGCGCGGCCTTAATGGATCCAATGCCGTGGAGGATTGTCCGCTTTGAACTTCGGTAATTCCTCCTCTTTTGGTTCGAGCACAACACAACAGGAAGTGAGGAAAGCCATGAGCACAAGGCTCCGGAGCTCCACGGCCGCAGCATGGCTTTCCCTCTACGGCGATCCACCTCAGGTAGGAGCCAGGCTGAAAGACGCAGATTTGATCCGGCCTGTAATCCTGTTACTGAATCCTTAGAGGCAGGATATCAACACAGCTGTGAGAAGCTTTGGGAGCAGCTATAGGACGGACGGTGTAAACGTCTAGATAAGAGCAAAAAGGTCAAGAGTGAAGTCTCTGAAGGGACTTTTCTAACATACGGCCTCGCTGCTATTGTCTTTGTTAAAGTTAGTCAGTTTAAAATGCTGCAAACATATTGGATTTTTACTTCTATCAATTTGTGTTGGACTTAATTTGATCTTTTTTTTCTCTAAACTAATGTAATGTGTGTGTTAATTGTGTGAAGCTTGAGGCTCTGTCCGTGGTGCTGAAAGCAGGAGCGGACGCGCCCTGCTGGCTCAGACTGCTCGACTCCAACCGGCCTCATTAGAGACAGGCTGGACTCACACACACACATTCATAATGAAGCATGGTGTCATTTAGACTCTTGATGTTTTCCTGCTTGTGTCTGCTTCGTCTTCTATCAAATTTATCTTTCAAGTATTTCAGGAAATGAGATCTTGAGCTTGTGTCTGTCTATTCTCACAGGGCAGATTCTCAACAAACACTTTTCAAACATTGTTGAGTTTAACAGGCTGCGTTTTTGATCTCATTTTGGAATAAATTGTTTAATTGGCTCCAGATGAACTGACACCAACTCCCTGAATGAAAAGTCTTTTGGGAATTCGTCCATGTTGGCCTGCAGGGCAGCTTCTGACATCTATTAAAATGAGAAGCAAAAAAATTTTCACCAAAATGGGCCAAAAAGGTTTTTTTTGAAAGGATGTATCACACTGTTCACTGCTGCTTTTCATGTCTGTTTGGTGCAAAGTGTTTCCCTCTGTGAACATGCTGCTGGGTTTCCACTGTTCCGGGCTGATTGTGCTCTAACTGCCATTCGTGGTCAGACTGACAATCACACACAGGTGCTCTCTCTGGATCTTTGCTGTTACTGTACTGGAGTTTTCTGCTTTCACATCCTTACTGCCTGTGGGGGGCGCTACAGAGCTCCAAACAAACCAGATGGAAGTTTACATGCTTTTAACCATATGGATGGAAGCAACAGCTCAGATTTATCACCACGTCTTGTTTTCATTTGATGCCACAGAAGCAACGATCTGTCCCACCGAGCCCACTCTCATGATTCTGTCCACACAAAGACCAGGCCTCTCATTTTTTATTCACTAATTCATCAAGGCCATCCTGGGACTTTTTTTTTTTTGTTAAATCCTGGAAACAAATCCAACTCTTCCCTCTGTGCTTATTTGTTTAATGGCCTTTCCATTGATTCCCTTATTGATCCACTTGTTTTCTGTGACATTTCAATTTGTTATGGTGCAGATTTCAGGTGCTTGTATCTGCTCTGTTTTCCTTCTATTGAGTCGCTGTATTACATTTTGATAACTTCGTTTTTGTGTGGTTTTTGCTTTTAGGGGCACATGGTGTTTGAAAGCAGGGGTCTCATAGATGAGAGATGAAGGAGCAGACCTGGCTTTGAGTCTTTCATTGCTTTCATATTTGGGTGTTTCAGATCACAGATCGGTTGTGAGACCTTGGCTGAAGTGTCGTCTCTCCGAGCGAAGCATGTGGGCTGAGCTGTACAGTTACTCCCAAACTATATTTGTCTGTACATTCATGAGGGTCTTACCTAACCAGAAATCCATAGGTGGAACTTCAGCTCCTTCAGTCAAGGACAAAGGCTCAGTGCTCCACTTCAGTGACCAGGTCCTGACCCCACTCTCTGTCCACGGTCCATCACCTTCTCCTCCACCCATTGGCTGCAGCTTCCTGACTTTGCCTCCTCTTCAGTCGTGTAATTTACCGCTCACCACATCCTCCTGCTCTCCACCCATCGATTCTCACTACCTTTTCCACCGGCTCTGCCTGGTGCCACAGGTCGACCTCCGCCGTCAGTCAGCCCGCCCTTCGCCTCCTCGCCGCCTTGTCTTCCTCCAGAGTGGCTGGAGGTGCAGTTGCCATGCGCCACTGCAGCTGTATCTACCGCTGACAGCTGTGCATCTGCCTCCCTGTGGGGGCTGCCCGCGGCCGGCCGACATGCATGACTTGGCTGATTGCTGCCGTTGGTGCGAGTGCGAAGGGAACATGCGAGATAACAACACAGCTCGTCCACACTGGAGCACTGCCTCCTTCCTGCATGCTGCAGCCTTTCAGCTGTGGTGAACCTCTGCACCAAAAGAAGATGAGAGCCCCTCCTTTCTGCCTCCCCTCTCTACTTTCTCTCTCTCACACACACTCACCAGGTCTCTCTCTCGCTCTCTCTCTTTTCCATTATTGTCCCTTCACTTCATACTTTATTCCCTGGTGTATTTCTCATATGTAATATTGCCCTCTCTCTCCCACTCACACACTGTACATCTCTCTCACTCTTTTGCCTCTTTATTTCTGCCTCCTCTCTTTCATTCATCATTCTCTTTCCCAATCCATTTGTAGGTTGTTTTCTACAAGCTTCACCCTCTCTCTCTCCCTCTCTCTCTCTCTCTCACACACACACAGACACACACACACTCAATATCTCATTTTCTCTCCTCCGCCCCCCCTTTTTCCATTATTCCTCCTCTCATTCATTCACCTGTCTCTCTCCCTGCTCCCTCTTATTTTGCTGTTTATTTTTCTCCTCCTATATCACATCCCCCTCCAACTCCCCCCCCCCTCAATCTGCCCCATACATCAGTCCAACATGTAAATATCATGCCACGTGGGGTTCAGGGTTACAGGTGCCCTATGAGAAAGAGCTGCCCCCCCTTGACACCCCAACACACACACATAACACACACACACACACATGTCCACCTCCTCCCCCCCACCCCCCACCTCCTCCTCCTCCTCAGTCTTCCTCCTCGGGGCGGGCAGGGCTGCAGCAGTTTTATGAACGGCACGGCTGCACCATGATCCCCTTCCCACCGAACCAGCCCCGAGCTCTTTCATTGACAAACATCCCGGCTGCTGCATTTCTGTCACGGAGGAGGAGCGGAGCATCACCGGGGGAGCGGTGCGGAGCAGCAGCAGCAGCAGCAGCAGCAGAGGAGGAGGCAGCAGCTGCAGTCATCGGCAACAACAACCCCCGGTGTCCGTCGCACCGGCTGCTCAGCTGTTGATCCGCCTCTTGGACCCGGATCCTCCTCTGCGCTCCCTCGGGACGGCCAGGAGCAGCACCTGGAGGGGTGGACTCTCAGACCCCCCGTGGGGAGGGGTCACTCCTGGCTGGCACATTTCTGGATCTGTTTGGTGACTTCCATGACGCGCCAGGACGCACCGATGGACGCTGGACGCCTGTTCAAATCACGGATATCCGCGAGGCTGCAGCGGCCGGTGTGATGCGAACTGAGCCGTGGGTGGTGTAGACCCCCCTACCCCCGCACCCCGCACACCCCGCACCCGCCTC